>VRLP01006548.1:0-27730 GCA_009660295.1 Lophius piscatorius
TATATATATATATATATATATATATTTTTTTTTTTTTTTGTTTTTTGTTTTTTGAGTTGAACCGACAAAGCACTGGCACTAGCAACAGCATCGAAATAGCATCAGGTTCCTTTTGGTGGAAAAGGGTATGACCCACCAAAAGGGATTATGACCCAGCAGTTTGTTTGAGCCCCACATGACAAAGGTACCTCCTGAAAACATCTGGGCCTGCATCCTGATGAGATGGAGGATGGAGTCATGGGGTATATTCTCCCAGACCTGGATCAGGGCTCTGGACGGTCTGTGGTCAGTGGTGACGCATCTGATGCAGCACTACATAATGTCTAAGAGGTTCTCATTCAATTCAGGTTTTGGGAACATGAGGACCGTTCAATGGCATCAATAACTTCATCCTCCAGGAAATGCCTGAACACCAGGTGGAACCCAGTGTCCACTGGACCAGTGTACGGTCTGATTTATGGGTCTGCGTTTCATCCTGGTACCTAACAGCAGTAAGGTTACCGTTGGCTAGCATGTTGAGAGGTCTCTGAGACCGTCCAAGGATCTGTCTCCCCAGACCATCACTGATCCATCACCAAACCGGTACTGCTGGATGATGATGCAGCAGCATTACGTTCTCCACAGCGTCTCAAGACTCTGTCAAACCTGCCACATAACCACCGTTTGAACCTGCTCTTATCTGTGAAGAGAAAAGGGCACCAATGGAGAACCTGCAAATTCTGCTGTTGAACACCAATATAGCTCAACAGTGCTGAGAGCACAGGTCCCAGTGGAGGATGTTGTGCCCTTATGCCAACCTCATGCAGTCTATTGCCAACGGTTTTTGTCAGAAACATCACACCAGTAGCCCACTGGACGTTATTTCTTAGGTATCTGGCAGTGCTACTCATGTTCGTCCTCACACTGAGGAGCAGATACCGGTCTGGCTGCTGTGTTGTTGTCCTCCTATGGACCTGTCCAGCTCTGCTCGTGTAATGGCATGTCTCCTGGAATCTCATCCATGCTCTTGAGACTGTGCCGGGAGACACAGCAAACCATCTTGCAAATGCACGCAGGGATAAGCCATCCTGGAGGAGCTAGACTACTTGTGCAGCGTCAGTGGGCTGCAGGTACTGCGTCTTGTCAGAAGTACTGACAAAGACACCAGCAGAACACAAAACTAGATTAAAAGCTATCTAGAGACTAATGGATTGTGCAGAACCATTCTATTTTGGGGGGTTGTAATGATTTTGCCTCTCCATTGCACCTGTTGTCACTTTCATTTGCACCAAAACAGGTGAAACCGATTCTCAGTCTCTCATGCTTCCTAAATGGACAGATCGATATCCCCGCAGTTCAACTGCCTGGGTGTCATACTTCGATGATCAAGGGTTCCCTTTTTTTTTTTTGAGTAGTGTATATTAATACAACTAATGTAATATTATAAATTTTAGGCATAACATTGTGGCAACCCCTAAATGGAACAGCCGAAAGAAGATTTTTTAGAATTACATCCACCCATACTCCACCATAAAAATCTAATGTAAATTAAATCATTCTATACTTGGTTCTTTTGAGTTTGTCTGAACCCAAAATCTAAATTGAAGAATTGTTTTTGACAAAGGACAGTCTTGTCAACACCTACACAACAATCATGTATTTTATATTTGCCACTTTTTAGTTCCAACATTAATATATTTTATATAATTAATTGAAATTTTTCACAAAAGGTTCAATATAGGAAGGAATAAAACATTTCCTATACACTCAAATAATAATAAGTACCTTTTTTCAAGTTTATAATTCAAAAAACTAGCCCTCTTTATACAGAAATTTATCGTTGTATGGATACAAAATTATCAACATCCTCATACAGGATTTTGGTCACATGGCCCCTTATTATCCAACTCATATTCTGGTGCCTGCATAAACATGGCAGCTGCCTCAAAGTGATTGTGCTTGCTTTTTTTTAATGATAAGTGTTTGAAAAAATGATTGACAGATATGCTAATCAGGAATGAGGAAGAGGATTGATTGAAAGGAAGAAGGAAGATATGAGATGAGATGAGGAGGAAGGAGGACAGAAGTTCAGTTGGAAAGACAGAGTGCTGTAGAGCTAAAGATAAGAGGAGGGAGGGAGATAGAGGTTGCAGGGTGTGTATATGGGTGGACTGGGGATAAAAATAAAATGGGTTAAAGGATTTGGATGCAAAGAGCATATCCATCAGGGATCTTTCCTGGTATCAAACTGAATAGATCAGTGATTTAAAAAAAAAAAAAACAGCCTGGACATGGCTGTAGCTGCAGAGGGAGTATACTGGACTGCAAATGGTCCAGAATAGCCCGACTCTCTCTCCATCTGTCTTTTCGTATCTAAGTCTATAACTTCCAACAAAAACTTCTGTTGTCTTTACAGTGGCTTGACAAGCCAGCAATAAAGTTTTATTTATCATCCGCCTGGTATTGATGGACATAATGATCTGCAATTAAAATACATCTCCATATCTCCTCTTTTTCCAATAGTATGACAACTACAGAATCTCTCAGTCCCCCTCCCTTCCCCTTGGCACTCTCGCTCCCTCCTCCAAAAAAATCTCCACAAAAGAAAAGAGAAATGAAAAGAGGAGAGGGTTTTTCTTCTTTCTGATGCACCCACCCTTTTCTAGATAGAAAGGGGGGAGGAGAAGAAGAAGACGAAAAAGAGGAAGAAAAAAAACATAATTTATCTGTGTATTATCAAGAAAGGCAGACACTTTAATCAGTCAGCTATGAAGTCAGTATTTCCATTCTTATCTGTCGCAGGAGTGGAAATGGAGAGGAGATAGCGTTCTGGGAGCCCATCGGTGGGCAGGAATGATAATGGGGGACGTAGGGGGCTGTGGGATGGCGGCGCTAGGCTATTGGACCGCTGTGTCAGCGCTATCTGCACCCATTATCAACAGCTTTATCTGCCCTACCATCAGCCACGCTGTAATGGGGCCAGTTCAACTTTCCACATTATCATACCGCCAAGACCTGGTTCGGCAAGGCAAGGGGTCTGGCTGGAGACAGAGAGAGGAGGTGGGGGCAGATAGATAGAATGAAAGGAGGGGTGATAGAGAAGTGCCGGTGGAGGGGTAAAGATAGAGTAAATCGAGATTAAAATAAGGACAGTGGACTGTCGAGAAGAAAGATATTATTTAAAAAGAAGATGAAGCAGTGTCTGTGGGTGCAGGTGAGGGAGTTATGTTGACAGAGAGATAGAAAACTTCAAAAATCATGACTAACTTCCAAAAATATAAGGCTTTGTTATTGCATCTGATATGGCAGTGACATTGTGTTTTGCTCTGTTGCTGCATCTGCAGGCTGGAGGAGTGTTTACGATGTGACTTATTTTCGGTCCTGGCTGTTAAGTTGTATTAGACCAACAGACTAAAGACACATAGTTTTATAACTGGGATTAATAATCTACAGATTGAAAAAAGTGTTACATTACTCCTGCATTATCTGCATCTATATCGAGACTGATGAAACTATGTGTCAAGTCATTCCACACATGTTAAAATTACCAAACCATTATGGAAACTGGATGGCAATCAAACAAGAACAATACAAACTAGAACGTTTTTGTTCTGATATGTTATGAAAAGGATGGCCACCAGAGTAGGGCTAGGATTTATTTAAAATAAACTGTGTGTTAAATGTTGTGATATCTAGTGATCTTCCTGACTGCAACCTAAACTGCACCTCAACCTTCCCTATCCAAACATGGTGGAGGGAATCTACCAAGGCCTTCAAGTGTCAAAGTAAAGGAGGGGAGGGGAGGAGAAGAAGAGAGAGGGGGCAGCAAGCACTCGCTCCATAGCCCCAGTAAGCAGAAAGGTTCTGGAAAAGTATGATGTACGCCACCTTCACCCTCCAAAACCACCCTCCCCCACCCATGGTGAGAAGTAAGTAATTATAATAACTATGTATTTTGCATCTCCCTCTAGATAGCAGAACATGATTAAAAATACAAAATATTAATAACTCTAGATTTATTATTATATATTACTATTATTTCAGTCCACACAATGTCATTGAAATCCAACACACAACTAATTTGCAACGGGAAATAGACCAATTAAGGAAAATAAATCTTTGTTAAATTTTGAGAGAAACTTAACTGAATTAAACATTATTTACAAACTGCACTGGGAGCTCAAGCAAGTGGTTGGGATTGCAGGTAGGCAAATTACGGGAAACTGAAAGGAGAAATAATGGTTCACATCTAGCCTTCAGCCTGTGATTGAAGGTTATGGGAAAGTGATATATTCCATAAAATACTCGAGAAAACAAATTGAACATTACTGTTCATAAGAACTGTACAGATATATTCTATATTATTATGTTTGAGACTTGCAACGATCGTTAATAATAAACATTTCCTCATTAAAGGTTATGAGAAAAAATAACGTTGATAAAGATAAGTTTTCTCTCATAGATGTATATAATGTTGAAAGAAGGGAGTGCATAAATGTAATTTCAAAAATTCTTTCAAATTCTAATAAATATGCAGCGACATTAAATTATTTGTATTTTTTCTAATATAGGGCAAAAAAGAGTTTAACAGGAAATGTTAATCCAAGGTGTAAAAATAAGCAATGTGAAGACACCAATAGGGAAATGCACACGTTTAGGCCCTCTGCAAAACACCAGTGAAATTTTACCGAATTCTGTTCAGTGCTTTTCTTTCTTATTCTGAGGAAAAGTGGATAGACTGTACCCAGTTACGTCGCTGGAGAGACAAACAAGGGTACCCCCACTCAAGTCCCTTTAGGTTGGGCCATAAAAATCGGAGATTTCAGAAAAATACTGAATATGTGATGAGATTCTTTTTAAAAAGGCAAGCTGATAACCTGTAGATCCCTCATATTTGAGAAGCACCAGCCCTCAGAGCTTCCAACACCTTTCTAGTCCTCAGATACCTACTGACTATTTGAATGTCACGTACAAAATAAAGACAAAATATTCTACAGGAGCACACCATTTTAACTTATGTGTTATAATTAAGATAGCCATGATAATCTCTAGCCCTAAGAGCTCCGGTATGTTAACTCCAAATATATTACACTGAATTCCTCTTCGATATTCGATATATCGAAATCGATATTAAAATGCTGTTATTATGATGTCTATTCACCTGTGGCACAAACAGTATGGCCTAATAGAACAAAACATGGCCAGACACTTCCTGCCTCATTATACACACACCACACACACAGCCGGTTGATTGGCAGTTTACTTATCAGTCGGGGAGCCAGAGCCCCACGGTTTACACAAGCACAAAGCAATTCAAAGGCCTGGATCACTGCAACACTGCTGGCTCACATGACTCATAATGTACACACTGAGCATGAGAGAGATACGGCGAAGGAGAAAAAAAAAGAGAGAGAGAGAGAGAGAGAGAGACAGAGAGACAGAGAGAGAGACAGAGAGACAGAGACAGAGAGAGAGAGAACTCACTAATAGCCTTACATTCCAAATTTTAATAAAATACATGAACTTTACGTTTATAATGAGAATAAGCTAGCCATGCTTTTCATCATCCTCTGTTGGCCGTGAGCAGAAACTGCAACAACAAATAACCGCTTCCAGAGGCTCATCATTGACAAAAGTTATATTCTCATAACAAAGAAGAGTAAACAGTTCAATGCGTAGACCAAAAAGTTTCACTAAAGATGAAACTTGGAGGCTGCTCATGTCTCCACATCACCCTGGGGGGCCATCTTGTTAATAAGAAATAGTGTTACAACAGTATAGGATTTCCAATGCATTATAACCATCTCAGAGCAGTTTCAGCAATATTATCATTACTATTTACAACGGCCCATAAAGGAATGAAAACTGAAGATTTCTAACCTTCTTTGGTTGAATGAAAGCTATACTATAGTGGATTATTTTTTAAGTGGAAGAAACACTATAAAAGTCTGTATATCTGCTGTATTTCCACTACTCTAAATGGGAATCAAGTCCACGGCAATAAAATACACTTAAATTCTTTGTCTTGTTTGGATGTGGGATATACCTTACTTCTTTTTTAAATATTTGCTTGACAGTTGGTTGAGCTTTGATCAGGAGCTCTGCTTGCAGAGCATGACAATAAAGAGTTAACAGAACTCGTTATAATAGTAAATGGAATGATTGATATATAGCTATAAAAAATGTTTATTTTTTTAATTAAACTTTTTAGCCTGGAGTAGAGGAAGTACAGTGGCTTCAAAAAATGTGCCTTGCTTTGTGAGCGGTAATTTAATTTATGAGCTTCTTTTTTTTTTTTGCTCGATTCGCGGATTTTTCCCGATACGAAAGTGTACCTGTATCTCGTAAGAAACTTGATTGGTATAAGGGTGCTCTGCTTTGGTTTACGAGCATCCCGTTTGAACAAGTCGAAGCCGCGAGCGTGGGCTTCCTTTATGTGCCCCAAGACTAGAGCGAAGAACAAATGGATCTAAGGTCAGCCTCAATAGCGTACGCTGTTAGCGTCATACACTCGCAGAATGTATAGTATCCGCGCGCTAGTGTCCGCTTACATTTGGAAGGCTTTTATATGGTTTATTATTCCTATTTGTTAGTAAATTTACTTTTACTCTGTATAAAATAACATGGACAATAATTTTTAGATGGATATTTTTGGGATATTGAACAAACTAATGGAATTTCCATTCATTTGAATGGGGAAATTTGTTTCGGTTTACCAGTTTTTTGTTTGCGAGCAAGGTCCTGGAACGAATTAAGCTCGTAAACGGATGGACCACTTTATGTTATCCTAAATGTAGAAGCAGGATTTTGCTTTAATTATTTTATTATTATTAGTTTTTTATTTTATTTTACTAGCTGGTCCTGTATAGTCTGAACATAAAAACAATACAATGTGATCCAACGGGGAAGGGGCGTGTGTCAACATCAACCACTTCTTTTGAACCCCTACATGCTCATTACGTCATAAAAGGAATCCTTCAGATATACACATGGGTCTTTTTGCACTGAGTGATGATCTTCACCATTAGGTGGGTTTACATGGGACACTTTTCTCCTTTCAAAATTAAATCTTTCCGAATTGCAATGTTGGTTGCGAGTTTACATGACTTGTGATCTTTTCCGACCCGTTGTTTACACGCATCAACAGACCTAATCGGAAACGCTTTCACACATGCACAGACGATCCACATTCCCCTTCATAAGGTGGCGATAACACTTCGGTGAGCTCAGTGCAAACTGCCAACAAGCACCCAGAAGAAGAATATGACAAAGAGGGCGTGCGCAGAAGTGACTTCACCAATCTAACTGCCCAAAAATGTTAAAATATTTCAAAGTTGCAATGAATAAATCACTCTCCGCAGACTGGTACTGTTTTGAAGTCACCATATTTAAAATGCGTCGCGGCGCTGAAAAAAACTCAGCGGAGCATTACTTCACAACGCTGGGCAAGCGCAGATACAACTCAAACAGAAAGCTTTCCGATACAGCGTTTACATCGGAAAGGCATTCCGAAAGGATTTTGAATACCTCCTTACAAAGGAATGAAATCTAATTCAGAAAGGTTCTTTCCCTTTGGAAAGGGGTGTTTACATGCAGCATTTTCTTTCCGATTAGACGTCTTTTCCAAATCTAATCAGAATTAGGCTGTCCATGTAAACCCACCTAGTGGTGATGAACAAGTTGGATGTGTTCCATTGTGTAGGAGCTACTTTGCACCCACATTTTTCTACAAACTGGTTATCCGTCTTTAAGGACAAATCCTTGTTGGTATTTTAGATAAACTAAAATACTCCTGTCCAGGTACCAGGTATCACCTCATCGTCACCTTTTCTTCACATTCTTCCTCTTGTCCTGTGAGTTTGATGGCTGCTGATTTTCTTTATCCTGTCTTTGTTTCATTCTCTCTCCTCTCTATACTGAATTCTGTTTACACCTCCTGAGGATCGAACTACATGAAAATGTTTTAATCCAAAAATGAATCCATTAATCTAGAGCACTAAATTTAATGAATGATTATTAGCTGTTGGGACACACCACCAGCCTTGTTGCTCTGTGTTTCATATGGACAATGATCCACATATCCCCAGTCCATCTTTAGCATAATATTTTCAGTATGTAATTATTGGTTGAACACCCACTGAAGTAAAAGTTGTTCTTAATAGCATCAATTCAAAACCCTTTTAAGTGTGACAATATCTTAACTTAAAAACAAAAATGTATACCAGCCAAAGGACAATTACAGTATTTATCAAAATAAGACTCCTTTTATTTTGAAAGTTTCTTTTACTGTTTTTGTAAATTCATTATTAAAAGACTACTTTTTCAATATAGTGAAAAATGTGCAGTGAAGAATCCAACCCTATGTTTCGTCGAATGTCCACTATTTTGTAATATGTATTACACCTGTAGTGTAAAACATTTACACAAGTATAAGTCAACGCACCATCTCCATACAGACCACCCCTCAGAATACGAACAATTTGAACAATTCATGAGTTAGCTAGCCATGACAGCCTAAATAACACTCAGCAAACCTGTTCACAGACACGCTTAATACCATAAATAGGTTGTTTTCCATTGCTGTCATTGGTACAAAATTAATGTTTAATTACAAGACTGAGCAGGTACAATATAATGATTTTATTACAAATTTGGAGAGATGCAAAATATTGTATACTAATTGCAAACGGCAAAATAACTAGTGATATAATTGTTGGTCAATATCACATAACCTCTGAGTACATCACATTCCTTCACAGTTTTTCGGTGATTAACCGTGTTTGTTTGCATGTAATTGACTCTAAAAGCTATAAACAGATTTCAATAAAACCGTATGGAAAGATGGATCTACAGACGAGAAAGAGTTTGAGAATGGTGCAAGATTTGTTTTTGGTTCTTGTGAAATAGAGTATATTATGACAATGTTTTGAATTTCAGATGACTAATTCTTGTTATTCATATGATGTCTGTTCCTTCTTGTTATACAATAAGTAGAAGTGTAGTGTAATGTGGGTGTAGTGTAAAAGGATACTTTTTTTCTGTGTAGAAAATTAACATTATTACTATAGTTTTGTGAAGTCATCAATGATACTATTAACTGTTATAGTTTTTGGTTAATACGAGCCTTATTTTCAGTTGTTGACTGACATCCTAGGGACCAGGTGCTCATAGGATCAAAGGTCAATGCAAACTTGTGTTTGTAATAAGTGCTGCATATGCCTCAGAATGGGAGTATTGTTATATTTCGTCAGAGTACTATGACCTATGACCTCGTAATGTACACCCGGTTTAATGTTGGTGATCCAGGAATTCAAGCTTCACAGCTAGAAGCTACAGTTGCATTTATTGTTGGTTGGTCAGGAAAACCAATAACATAAATGTGTGTTTGTGTGTGACAGTAAAAGCAGGTCAGGCAGGGTTGTTTGCCCAGGTTGCCTTAACATCCCGGAACAGAGTGCTCAGCACAGTAGGAGCAAATGGCCTGCCTTATCACTGCCGCTGGGGGGGGGGGGCTTGTCATAACACTGGTTGACTCTATTTCTCACAAACACACACACACACACACACACGTCTTAGCGTTCAGTGGATAAGAGATCAGAGATCAGAGCCACGTAGCTCAAAGCTATCCCATAACGATAACCTACAGAAAACACCTATACATTTTTGATGTAACTTTTATACCAGGAATAAATAGTACTTCACCGACCGAACAGAATACATTTCCCTTGGTAGTGCAAGGTCCCATTCTCTTCATACTGTACATGTTCCCCCTTGGCAATGTCATCAGTCATTATCGACTCTCATTCAATTGCTATGCTGATGACACGCAAATCTACATAAACTGACACATGTTACTCCGCAGCTTCTCCATCCTCATCATCATAATCATCTCCCGTTACAACTCTTCGCGCTTGTCTGGAGGAAATAAAGTTGTAGATGAAAAACAACTTTCTCCAGTTGAACAGCTCCAAAACCGAAGCAATGTGGCATCCCACATCAGACCCAGTCCTTCTCCATAACCAGTATTACTTTCTCTGGTCACGACATTCCCCTCTCTTCATCAGTCACAAACCTCGGCGTAAGATTCGACCCTCAACTCACTTTTGAATCCCACATCAAACACATCTGCAAGATCTCCTTTCATCATCTCCGTTTTTCACTCACCTTGAGTGATGCTGAAAAGCTGGTCCACGCGTTTGTCTCCTCCAGACTGGATTACTGTAACGCACTTCTCATCGGGATCCCTGATAAAAGTCTTCACAGACTTCAGTATGTTCAAAACAGTGCTGCAAGGATCCTGATGAGATTTCGTAAACACGAACACATCACCCCCGATCTTCACTCCCTTCCCATCTCCACTAGGATTAACTATAGGATCTCTCTCCTCACTCACCAGTGCATCCATGGTAACGCACCCCCCTACCTGAAAGAACTACTCAGACCACTGACCTCAACACGATCCCTCTGTTCTACCCACTCATACTGCCGCTTCCTCCCCCGGACTAAGCTCAGTACCATGGGTGATCGGGTCTTCTGTTCTGTGGAATGCCATCCCTGACCATCTGAGGGCTCCACAGACAACTCAGACTTTTAAAAAGGGACTTAAAACTTTCCTTTTTAGCAGAACCTATATCTTTTAATCAATTTTGATGCTTTTTGGTCATATTTTTATAGAATTATTATAGATTTTTTGTTGATGCTTTTATCTGCTTTTACCTTGTAGCACTTTGAGATTAGATCCAAATGTAAAGTGCGTTATTAATTAAATGTATTGTTATTATTATTATAAATGTGGGAGAAGAGGACAAAAAAAAAGCAGTCAGGGTTTTTTCCAAACCGGATATCAGGGGCTCTCTATCCTCTTCGTGGTTTCCACTACCATTGTACAGGTCTGCAAACTGACCTCTGGCATTTCGAGGAGGATGGCTTGACTGGCAATAGACTCTCCAAGGATTACAGCTTGAGGATTGCGGAGGTCAGTTGAATCTTAGGGTCAGAAATTCTCCCCAACCACCAACATAAGCCATTTGGGAGGTAGCAAGAGACACACAAGCTAAAGCATCTTCAGTTGACATCTTTACCGTGATGCCATGGACAAAATTATCTCAAAGGCGAGGAATAAACAATCCAGTTATAAGAAACACACACTCATTCATAATGTGAAAAGCTTGTACTTGGCACAACTGAGATGTTTGAACTGTCATTTGATTGTATTATATTTTATGAATTAATTTAATAATTCATGTGGGATTCATATTTGTATTATATTTAGTTATTTTCAGTTTCAAAGTTTGAAACTATTTTTTTCCAAGTAACATTAGTTAACTAAGAAGTATAAATTTGCTCTAACTTCTTCCAGTGAAATTAAGTGTGATACTGCGCAATAAATGCAGTTTATTGAGTAATCCTCTGCTTGTGATTACTTTGTTCGACGTGTCGGAAATAAATAACTGAAAATCGGTGTGAATTCACACAATGACACTGTTATGGCTTGGTTTCAAAATGTGTTTTAGGCAATCGGATCACAAGTGGACAGTGAGACACATCACCAAATACAAGTATTAACAATCACCAAAGCGCATTGTGATCCGATCACTCAAACCCCTAGCCAAGGTGGTCTGGGACACGTTTCACCACATATCTTTTGTAGTGTAAAAGTTGTTTTGGAGGTAAATTAGAGAAATCTTCTTTTTGTCCTTTTGTTTTGTATTTTTGTCTGAGTCAATGGAGCACTGTAAATAAAAATCCACTACGGAATCTGCCTTCCTATCACCCTCGACACTTGAGTCAAACTAGTTTACAGATGCGTCTCCGACAAGGATGTAAAAGGGAAAATACACTATCTGTGCGGACGTGGTGATTGTTTTGGCTGAAGCATGCAAGCGGTTTAAAAAGCCACTCCTCTACTACCGTACTTCAATATTCATTTAGTTTTGTGCACTTCAGCATGTCGCAATTGACTTTAGATGTATATTAATTATATTTGATTATAGAAAATAAGTTGTTATGTAGCCCGTGCTAGCTAGCTAAACATATCTATATATTCAATCTTCTTAGATAAATAATTGCCTTTCTCAAATAGTGCATCTTTCAGCTTTAACATACCTCAATACGTCCTTCAGACAACAGCCAAGAAAAAATATGTCAGAAGAGGTATGATCATTTACCAATTGAAAAAAAAAGCAATTGGGCTATGATGTCATTAAATAGATTGTGAAATAAGGATTTTTTTTTTTTTCTTTGGCATGTATTTTCTTCTTTGTCATGTTGAAGACAGTTGTTGTGTCTTCCTTGAATTCTGGCTTTACTACCTTTATCTATCCCAGATTGCCCAGTTTCTTCGGTTTCCTCTGTATCTATAAACTCAGAAAATAAATTAGCATAAATTAGCTTGAAAATGCTGAGTGGCTAGCTTTGGCTCTTGGCTTGAATTTTACTTTCAACTTAGAGTATATACAAAAAAAGTAAAGAATATTATATTCCATTTATTCAAGGAGATACCCCTAAATTCATCCTAAAATTTACACACTGGGCCTTAAAAGGGCACACATACAGTATCTTTATTTTCAATAGGATTCTGGCTAAAATGAGAATTGCCAATTTTGTTGCTTAGAATAGAGATCCCGATTCTCTCAACTATCTTACCATTCAGTTTAAATCATATAGCGCTTTGTTATGTACATGAGAAATTAAGAAAAAAAAGAAAAACCACATTCACAATCTGTGTACATTCGCTGTACTGAAGTACGGGCACTTCTGTTTTCATGTCCGAACCCGACCATGTCTGACACGGATAACATTAGCTGAAGCACTGAGCTTTTCAGGCTGTCACACAGTTGTTGTAACCATGATTACTGCCCGTCTATCTACTCTGATTACTTATTTAGGCGGAGAAATCCACTGTAAAGGGGTCGATTTTTTGGCTCAATGTCCTCCACTGGTTAATTTATCCATCAAACATTACAAACAGTTCAAAATATACTTAAGTCGGAGTCTTACCATTGACAAACGGCTTTGTTAGACACTACATCCAGAACTAAATCAAAATGCCTCCAAACTATCAATATCACTGTACTGCAAAAAAGAGCTTGTATAGGCCTATAAGTCTGAATTGAGATCGCTGTCTTTTTATTATCAATTGGACAGCCCTATTTTTCACTAGAAAATTTCACTAGGAAATGTCAAATGACTAGAAAAAGTAATGCCAGGAAAGAATAAATGCGTTCAATAAAAAGGGTATTATTACTCAAAGAAATTACATAAATTTGTGAAAAATAGATCATTAGATGGTGCTAACAGCTTCTAACTAATTCCAGGTCTAATGTCAGTTGTTGTCCATTGTCCACAGCGCCATCTTTACATGCAACTTGATCGTGGGAGATTTTGTAAAGCTTACACACAGGATCAGCAGACTTAGATGTAGACTTCTCACATTCTTGTGACATGCAGCATAAAGCTGTAAAAAGCAAAGGACTGTCTGGTGAACATTTTGTCCGCTTCCTCAAAGCCAAGGATAAGACTGAAAGAGGGATCATTACCATCAATGGATCGATCAAGCAGGAATATAAACAGATCTAATGATTCCACCACCCAGGTAATAAAGTTGTTTCCATAAAATCCCTGCAGGTGTACTCAAGCATTAAATAACCTAGGCATAATACCAGGGTTTTCTTTTTCTTTTTTTAAAGATCGTTAGTTACATGAAAAGACAGTTACTCTGCCGAGAGTTCTCTTTCACATTTTTCTGACATACATGGACGAAATAGCTTGACCAAAAGCGGGTCTAAGCACCCAATCACAAATTGCATTCTTTAAGGAGGGAATTGTCATGAACAGGTTCAAATCAGAATTGTCCATCTTAGTCAAATTTATTGAATTATTAATAACTTAGTTACTGGCTGAGATGGTAGAATATATTTAGTGATACTACAGAAAATAAATTATTGTGTTAAAACAGTCTTTTGTCAAATGGCATCAAATGAAGCCCCAAAGCGTATCTTGGACCAGCCTAAAACCTAAAGGACTTTCATGAAACTTTATAGTTTGTGATTCGTGTAATCTTACTGTTACTCTTGGCATTATCATTTCATTTTGAAAATATTTGAATCTCACTGACAAATGCAGAAAGCTTGACTTGATTACCAACCGGAGCCCTCAAACAGAAGAGTTCTGGATTATTTGGTTGTTCTTGTTTAACATCTATCGTTTGTCAGAGCATGTCAGCCATGAGTTAAGCCCTAACAAAGCTCACCGGGCAGAGCTGGCAGATTGCTAATTATTGCTAGGGCAAACAGTTTCAACATAGATTATGCTACTGTCGGTAAGGGCCATGGTTTCTCCCCTCTCTCTGCTACAGAGTCCTCAGTGGCAGGTCAAGGGTGAAACCGTTTACAACTGCAGTGTGTTGGGAAAGCATAATTCACCACAGGGCCGTCCCCCAGGTAAATAGTAAGAAAGGGTAATAACTCATCCACACCGAACACAAACGGCGTTTCCTCTGTAACACTGCCGACTTCCCCCTTTGGTGTAGCTCGCTGTGCACACACACTATCTCCGTCAGCCAAAATGTAAACTCACATATCAATTAAGAGAAGCTAACACTTTCAACAAGAGCAGGAGGAAAACATGCACATTTTTGTGCATGTTTTCCACACACACGCTATTTTTAAAGAATTCCAAATAGTTGAAAAGAAGAGAAGAAACCAATTGCAATTATGTGTATGTCACATGTGGCCATTACAAGAAATCAAATTCTTCTGCCAGAGGTAAAAACAAAGTAGCATTTTGTAAAATCAAAATAATCATTCTGTCTGCTTCCAATAGCTTTTTTTTGTGCAATCAGGGTTCCAGGGGGCTGAAGCTGATCCCTTACCCAATGCTGAATTCCGATGAGAGGCAGAGTACTCTGGATAAATCACCAGTTCTCACAGGCCGAAAAACAACATTACATAACACATTTCCAATACCTCAAACCTTTTACCACTAACAAAACAGACCACATTTTGTACCTTACTATGACTGAAAAAGGTACCTGTTTTATATTTTGCTAATGAGTAACGGATCCAAGTTCAAATGTGCAAATATCTGTCTAACAAAAGTTAAAGGGAACTCATTTGCAAAACGGACAGCAAAATCCCTTGCTGTGTATAGAACCCAGCCTTTTCATCTGACCTATAGCTTGTGAATTTACATCATTAATTATTGTTAATTATTATTATTGGTGTAATATTGATGTCCTTTATGCAGTTTTGTGATGTGCTTTTAGGTCACTGTAAATGATAAAGAAGAATAATTGAAGGTAGCTTCTACAAGCTTCAGAAAACTAAAAGCTGTATGTAGTTTTAGGTTTTTAAATGTTTTTCTCTTAATTGTATAGCGGTACATCATAGACCAGTCATCTAGCCATCAGAATTTTTCTTTTCCTGATTCAAAAACATCAACTTCAGCATAAATATGTTCACTTGCTGCCGAATATATCCCACCCACTTACAGATTAAATAGTAATTAAATAGTAATTAAAAGGTCACTGCTATTCTGAATACACCTGTTAGTGTTGTTGTTGTTATAATGTTATGGCTGGCTGGTGGATATATGTTAGGTTACCCTGTCTTGCCCAGTGTAAATGTGAGAAATGTTGGCATCCAATACATAATCAGTCTCTATATGGCAAAATTAACATCTGTAAACAGAATTAACCCAATGTGTGTCGTCCTGCTGATGCTTTCCATTTCCTTCCTTCACGTTTTCTGTATGCTCTTCAAGTTTCACGCATTTAGCGAGAAAGAATATTCAAAAAGAGAAAAAAAATAGAGATAATCATCAACGAACACTAAAATTTCCCAACATGTTTGCACTATCTTACAGAGAATCTGGAATGAGTAATACATGGTATTAATTTTAATTAAATTAATCAATGACAATGCTTGTTAGGGAGGAGAGGGAGGGGAGGGAAGAATGGAGGAAAGACAGATGTGGGTGGGGGTTGAATAAGTGAGAAAAGATTGAAGGAGAATAGAAATGCATTCACACCTATCATCTAATTATACAACAACATTAATCCCATTAGGGCTGGAACTGATTGCCAGGGTCCGGACCCCGGCTGCTCCTGCCTGGGCCTGCTGTTATTGCGGTGGAGCCTCGGCTCCTGCCTGCTGCAGCCTGATAACAACTCTAATCACACTTGGAGATCTCTATCTGCACCGGAGATCAGGCCCCGCGGCTTATCGAAAGTTCACATCAAGCTAAAAGCAGAACAAAGAAGGAGAAAAAAAACACAAGGGAAAGCCACCATGGCACTGTGAGTCCTCTGGGAGTGTGTTTTTGTATGTGCCTGGAATTTAGACATACTTGTGTTTTATTTCACTTTGGCTTACAAAGAATGCATTAATCTCTCAATGGTGGTTCCATATAACAATCACGTGACCCCACCTTTGTCAGACTGCTGATAAAAGGGTAATGCTTTCCTCTCACATACACAACAGCAACACCCTCAAATGGAACCTCTCTGAAGTCATAAGTTTACTTTTATGTTTGCTTGAATTTACCTTATAAATAAATAAAGTCTCTATCTATCTATCTATCTGAGAAAAAACCCAAAACTTTCTATTATGAGCTGTAAAGACATATGTCTGCTATTTTATTGAAATAAAAAAGGGAAGAAGCATGTGAGAAGGAGGATGACCGGGAGGTCAGAGAGGGGAGTTCCTTGACTGGCCTCTACAGGCGTTCTGTTGAGGTTTAAGCCAAGGGAGGCAGCAAATTATTCATACTGACCTCTGCGCTCTAGCACTGCACTGATGTCATAGGAACCTAGCTCTCTCTTTCTCACTCTCACACAATCAACAATGAGGATCTGCAGGGTGTTATCTATCTACCATCAGCAGGCCTTCTTATCAGCCCCAAACATCTTTCAGGGAGGGGAAGGGGAGCGGCAGAGCTGGCTGTGCTGCACATTAAAAACACACCACAACACATTCATCTAACAGCTATGTATTCCACACACTTCTTCACTCTTTCTTTACGCTATCTACCTCCACTCCTCTTCTCCTCCCTCTTATCAATCCACTTTCTCCCTGCTCTTGCTCTCCCTCCACTTTTCTCTTCTGTTAATTATCTAATGATCCACCCCCAGTCAATCGCAAACAAAACCACTGACAACAACGCTGGGAAAATGGCATGCAACAGCCAGATGTAATTACAACATGCCCTCCATCCTCAATCTCTCCTTCCATCAGCCCAACCTCCTATCTCCCTCTCTCTTTCTCTCTCTCCTTCTTTTTTGCTTTCTCAATTATCAGCAGCAGCAATCGCCAAAGAGTTTTATCGTGTCTTCCATCTCAACTGCCAAAATATAAGCCCAGGGATCCAGCCTCAGTGGGCCGTCTGCCTGCCTGCCTGCTATCTCTCTATCAAGGAGAGAAGCCTTATCAGGCTCAAAGATCAACAACCGTTGGGAAGGATGACGCACAAAGAGACACAGACAAATATCCATCTGCTACACAAACACCCACTTCTCCTCCTCCACTACGGGCATCCAGGAAGCCCTTAATCCATTGTTGTTGGGTAAAATTTTGAAAAGGATGCTATTTCTATATGGTCTAAGTTAATTCAGGTCAGAAAATCAGTGGGGAAAGCTTTGCTACTGTAGAGATGCTCTCTTGCTGGCTACACTACCAATTTACGAGGACTCATGAATGAAACAGTTAGCTGACCGAGCTAACTGTTGTTATAACCCAGCTGAGTAGGACACCATTCATTTTTACACCCCTCCCAGTAACAACAATAACCTGATGTTATTTGGGAAAAAGAAAATACTTCCAACATGAAACTGCCCCAAGCAAGATCCTTGGATTATTTTGAGTAACCAGGTCATGGACTCCGAAAAGAGACAAAGCTGCTGGGCACTATAAGAAAAGTGACACCTAGTAACACTTAGTTCCTTTATATTCAAAATAAGTTAATCTTCTACTAGATATATTACATACCTTAAGTTATGAATGATTTAATTCTATTTATCTATGTCTATTTCTATTTTCTAAAGATGTTTCATTTATGGGCAGGGGTCTCCTTTAAATTAAGAGACCCCTGCACAAAATGTTGAGTTTGCATTAACAGCAAGTTATCACTAGAAGGGCTTTCATCACAGAACACAACGGTCAAATAAAGAATGGATTAGAAAAAGATTAATTACCAAAATGACTCCACCTGTGAATGCTGTTAGAGAGTTAGAGGTGCATGAATCAAACACAAAACACCATGACCTCCCTGGAATTGTTTCCATAAAAGAGTGAACATCATGCTCAACAAAAACATCTTGAACACATTGCGTGTCAGAAATGGTAGTAGTAGTGTTAGTGGTATTGGTAGCAGCAGCAGCCTGTAACAGCCCCCCCCACACACACACACACACACACACAAACACACGCACACACACACACAACCCGACAGAACAAAGTCCTTATCACTCTTTCCTTTCCTATCAAAATGTCTGCCAAATCACAAGAGAGTCATGGGGCTGAGAGTTTGGCTGGCCTCGACCACAGCGGGGCCTGGTGCACAGGGAAGCATAGTTGACCAGAAGCACCGATAAAGACTGCCATGAGACCCCTGAGACACACGCATGTGTCTCTCATGTACGTCAAGTCTAGTTGGGGTTTATCAGCCTCTGCTCTGGAATACATCGCGAGGAATTACTGTAGGTGCCTGCTGGGAGTTCACAGCTGATAGGCCTCTCTATGGAACAGGAAAAAACAGAAAGTGAGAGACTATCTAGACTACCTGCAGCAACAGCTATGCTTAATCGCGACAGATGGCAGGAATGATTCCATTGCTATCAAAGCCAATATCTGGAAGAACATAAGCAGATTTCAACAGCAACCTCAAAAATTTAGAACAAACACATTGTTGTCATCTGCAAAGAGCAACATAGAGCATTACGAACTGAAAGGGCCTCTTGGATGAGACTGTTCAAGTCGAAACAAAAGCCCAGTTGCTTTGGATGGACCCACATGGATGGAAAATTACGGTTTGTCCTCCAGGTAAATGGGCTAATATTACTGATTAGTGTTTGAGTTACATTACATCAGAGTTTGCAGTAAGACTAAATGATTTGATT
Source organism: Lophius piscatorius (assembly GCA_009660295.1). Classification (NCBI taxonomy): domain Eukaryota; kingdom Metazoa; phylum Chordata; class Actinopteri; order Lophiiformes; family Lophiidae; genus Lophius; species Lophius piscatorius. The sequence goes on from VRLP01006548.1 coordinate 19,094, forward strand.
CTATCCAATTGTGACTTTTCTTACAACTACGCCTACGCTGTCATCTCTGACAGCAAGGTTATATCCCTGAAAAGCCCCCAATCCGCTGCATTGTACGAGCAATCCCCTAAGATCAGGCCTCAGTACAGAAATTCTCCAACTCCTTCAGGTTATGAGGTCAGTGCTTTTGGACTCTCCTCTGCGGCACATCTCACAGATGTTCTCACTGGGTGAGTTTAATTTTGTACGGTTACCAACACAGTTTACTTGAATCGGCTAAAGCTGAATAAATCGTATTGAGCAAAATCAACGTTAACTCTTCTTTAATTTATTGTGATACTGCTAAGTGTAAGTTATGATTGAAATATATATTTCAGAATATGATGTTATTAAAGTTTTTAAGAAGCCATAAAACCGAATTAACGACCAAGTAGTTGCATGTTTTGCTAGTTAGCAGCGATAAGACATAATGCACAGCTTGCACCCTCTGACCTTCAGCTCTTAACACCAACATCAAGCGAAGATCACATTAGACCACAAAAAAATATTTTTGTCTTATAATTTACCATGCAAGATTAAATACACCTGCTGTCATCTGAGCCAGGGGACTTAATCAAAAACCCAAACTGAAGCCTATTACATGAAATTACATCTTGTGATAGCACACAAGAGTAAATTCCCCAAAGTTGCTTCTTGGAACACAGTAACACAGTGACATAATCATTGATGATATGATATTATTATTTGCTAAATGTTTCAATTTCAGCTGTAGCCTCTAAAAAAATACTAGTCTTTCATCTTTAGTATGATGGCATTAAATTTAGAGAGAGATTCATTAGCCCGGATTGGACCAGGTCTCACAGAGTACAAGGAGAGGTTATGACCACATCATTAATATGCTGTTCTATCAACTTTGAACATCATGCACCAACGATAAACTTCACACGTATTATAAACAGGAAGAACTCAAGAGACCAGCCAACCGCTAGGCCACGAACAGGGCCTTTCAAGCGGACCTAAAATGCATTATTGAGTTAAAAGGATAAATGAAAAAAAGAAAAAAAAGATCCAATTGTAAGCAGCTATCAGCCGAAGAGATCAGTCAGGCGCCTTATCTGACGCCCCATCTCTGGAGAAGAGAAGTGAAAAAGCTAGAGGGAAAATGCAACGGCGGCCTTGGCCCTGCCTAAGACAGAAAACAAATAAAAAAGATCCAATTTTAATCTTTATCCGGGCTCACATCGGATCGCTGCTTTATCTCTGTTCACATCTGCTTTTTCAGAGAACACCGACGTTTCCACAACAAATTTTAAAAGGAAGCCACTGCTACAGTTTGGCCGCCAATGGACAATGCATACAATAAGGGGGTTATAAATTAAAACTTTTTAGTTTAAACTAGAAATGCAAAAAAGTATAACTTACGCCGCTGAGAGCTATTCACAGAAAAAACCGTAGCTGAGTAAAATTCAACTTACGTCCTGTTGCGTTCATGGATATAGTTAATTGTAAAACTATTTTATTACGACATTTAGTAGAGCTGGATTCTTCATAACTTATTGCTAACTTTATAGTGGAAACACCACACAAAACGACGAGGAGCGTGAGTGGCTATCCAGTCACATCAGTAAATAACAACATTAATTAACTTTTTTATTTCTTACGTTTGATCTGCCGGGGTTTGCTTTGCTTTCTCCTGGACATGGTGGCTCCCTCGGTGATAACAAGCCCGTTTGAAGCGGTGTGGTTCCTCTGTTTTCTGCCTTTTCTCTGTGCTTAATGCTGCGACGCGTCGCTCCGACCAACCACCGGAGAAAACCGCATGACCCGCATGCACTTTGATATCTTCTGCCACGACGGCTAGCCTTGACCGGCTGGCTACCTGTAGCTGTGTCCGTTCAGCCCGCCTTCTCTCCGTCGCCTCACCTTTCTTCCCCACTTCTTTACGTTTGTCCTTCGCTGGCCACGCGCGTGCCTCAACCGTTAACGAACACTGCTGATTCTCTTCAAAAATCTGACGCCGGTAAATCAGACACAGTTGAATGGAGGTCAGCGGAATAACTGGTATTGTGTTCTGTCAAGTTTCCTCTTGCCGGTCCGCCCCCCTCGTCCGCTTGGACTGTCTCTGAATCTGGGTAACACTTTCAATGGAGCTCGAGCGCTACACTCAACTCTGCTTACAACTGACAGGAAAACGCGTGTGTGGATACGCCCCTTACGTCTGACGTCAGAAATCGCACTCGCCTCCCATTAGTTCAGTCTCATCCCCGTCAAAATAAAGCCTCTTTTTGGTTACGTGGTAATTAAAATATTATGCGAACATTTCTATGAAAGCATTAACTAGAGGTAAAAAAGTTCTATTTTTTAATAAATTATGTAAAATTTGCAGAATTGTAAGATACATTTTCATGATAAAATAAAAAATTTGCTGTGTTTCTCTGAATTATCATATTATCATATCGGAATTTTTTAAGTATGACTTAATTAAAAAAATGTTATGGACTTTTTTACAAACGAGAATAAGAACACAGATATTTGTGTGCTGATGTTTTCATGAAAACATCCAAATGATTTGAAGTTTTCATGAAATAAATAAAATTCTGCTGTTTTCATTTAACACAATAATTATCTTGCAATGATGTGGTAAGCCGGGTTTTAAGATAGGATTTCATTAAAGTTTCTTTTGGCCTTTTTTTAAGAAGATATTTACCTCAGAATTGTTGTGTACATTTTCAAGGAAAACTTGATTGATGATCCCATTTTTTCTGAATAAAAGTATAATTATCTTGGAACTCTGAAATAAGTTTTTCCTAAAAAAAACAACATAAAATCACCCTTTTTTTTCTTCAAAATTGATGAGATAGTTTTCTTGTAACCAGGCTATAAGCAGTTATGAAAAAATTAAATTCTGTTCTACTTTTCGGAATCAACTTATTTTTATTTATTTATTTTCAACATTTCAACAATTTCTTTTTTTTTTACTTAACTTTATTAACATTTTATAACATGTGCACTACAGTGTACATCAGGACGTTGATGTTGAGCGTAAAACATTAACAAAATAAAGAAAGGTCAATCAAATAAAAGTAATTAAACTCCCTAATGGCTTCACAAAACACCATAGAACAGGTATGTCATAAGCTAAGGAAGAATTGATTAAATTTTCAAGCCCACTGGCCAAACTTGGGTGTTGCAATGTGCTTGGCCATTCATAAAAAGGCGTCTAACTCTCAAATGGCTTCACGTGACACCCCAAAACGTTGTAGCAGGGGTTAGGTTTGGTGAGAGTGCCCTCAAGTTTCTTCTCAACTCTGATGGTATCTGATGAAGCATTGTGATTTTTTCGAGACACGAAGGAACATCTGGCACTTCACGCATTTCACATATGTTTTGTGTTGCACCCAGGCATTCTGCATCTGGAAGGATTTGGAAACAAACATACATTAAGTCCCGATGTGCACTACTTTGAACATTAATACATTTGTTGTTTTTCCTATGAAAATAAATAAGTTCAGCTGTGAAAACTCACTAAAAATGCTCCTTAGATGTTAATTACCAAAACCAATGAAGATATAACATTGAAACACATTTTAAATATGAATATCATGCTTTCCTTTCTTTCTTCCATAAAATGTGGTCGTGCTGATGGAAGCCATTTTCAGAAGACAGGAAACGGCCACTTTGCATGGTTACACCCCTCTGATGTGTAGACATGAAATATCATTGGAAAGCTATGGTTGTCCTCTGCAAGGCACACCGGGGCTCAATAGAATCACATATACGGTATTAGAGATATTAAAGATAAACCAATGTGCATTACAGAGGACAAAAATGAATACAACGTATAAAGTACGTAGTCTATATAGGTAACGAATCTGAGATATAAGTTACATTTTACACCCCTCTCATTAATCAGGATCAGATCTTTTTTTAAATTCTGAAATGAATTGATTTTATTTCCTTATAACATATTACATATATATTAACATATATATATTACTAATAACATATAACTTTTTTTCCAGCTATTTAATATATAATGTATTATTCTATCTATGTATTAATCTACTCTGAAATCTCCATTTCTGAAGGCTCAGTTTTCTAAAAATCTATTACTTTATTATATTTATTATATAATAAAGCAGTGATTTATTATATAATAAATGCCGGCTGTTTGGTGAAAACAAAACACTATTTTAATTTTTGGAGGTTGATGTCATTTTGTTCTACAAAGTGCTGTCTACACAGGTAAGGAATTGGAGATATAAATTACATTTTACAGCGCTCTCATAAATCAGGATCAGTTTAAAATTTTGACAAAAGTCAAATATTTGTTTAGTTTCTTGACCTTCCCAAATACTGTCCTGTATTTGGGAAGGTGAGGAGCTTTCAAAGTTATAATTGCTCAAGAAACAAAAAAAATATTTGAGTTTTGACAACATTTTTATCCTAATTTGCCAACTATCAAGCTTACAATACATGGTACTGTTAGTGCTTTCATTTGTACTGTGATTTGATTATTGTTTAAATGTAATACAAACATGATATTAACTGGGATTTCCTTTTTGGGGCTGATGGTGAACTGCTGTGGTGTTCTGCACATATAACTCAGAGTTAAGTTATTGAATTACAAAGGTACAGAGAAAGTGCATTGCAACAACATATAAATTCATGACATATTAAATTGTGTTGCACCTATTTAGGAGAACACATCTCAACATTTATAACAGAAAAGTCATAAAATGAGGGAAATTAAGGTTTTGTTAATCTGCCCTCCTCACTCTTTCGAAATGGTAATGTCATATTTACTCTTAGGTTGTGAACTGAAATTAATGTGATTTCCTCCTTAAAGTTCCATTCAGTTTAAACCCGTCCATGGATTTCAAACTGCCAACTTGTTGTCCCAGTATTCGTTCTCCAAATACTGTACGTCAGTAGCCTCAAGTTGAAGGTGCAGCTGGTCCCAAAGTAGCTAAATTCACTGGTGCCATCTAGTGGACATCTTTAATAACATGAACATACCTCCAGCGAGTTAAGGAATAGAATTCCGAGACCAAGAGACTGGGAATGTCAAGTACAATCCTGTATGTGTGGATGAAAACTAAAAGGAGCAAGGAACTCTATGAGAAAGACGATGATTTGCTACACAGCGTCCACCAACAGCATTTCATTCAAGCTCCTGGTTTTATTTTGACTTGATGTCATACCAATGATGCAGTTGTACAATAAAACTTTGTAAGGTTTAATCAGAAGCGTCTTGACTGCTTCTAAAGGTTTTACTGTGTTTCACATCCATGCAAGAGGCCTCCTCCATTCTGACTGACCGAAGAGATTCAGTTATTAAACCTCATGAGAAATGGCTAGTGCATTGAGAGCCATGAGGTTGTCCACCTGACACTGGAAGCACCGTTGTGGATCGTCAAGTTCACTTTGGACACTATACTGGATCAGCATATGAGTCAATAACATCTGAGGCAAAGTGTGAATGCTGATCAAACAGAGATATGTTAATACTGCGAGAACTTCACGTCTGTTCAAGGAGGGCTTTTATAGTTTGACATATATTGGTTTCCTTCATTCCTCTTTAAACCATCTGCAACCACATTGTTATCTTCAAATGAGTGTCCCTGGATCTTGAGATGCAGCTGGACTGCTGAGTCCTATCCTGGTGAGCTGGCTCTCCTGTGTTGGGCCCTGAGCTTGAGGAATGGTTGTTTGGTCTCTCCTATTAACAGATGTGTTCACTCGTTGCAGCCTTAAACTGCAAATATCTCAAGGACCCACAGCATGTAGCATCAAGGGCTGGGATCGAACTCCCAAATAATGTTTATAACATAAACAAAATAATTGGAAGTACCAATTCACCAGGGGAAATACAGTACACTACAGTTTGTTACAATTCAATGCATGTGGTACATTTTAGATGTCATAATAAAATAGAATTCTCAGGTCATTTTAGAGTTTCAATGTCAATATTGCTGAATTCCAGGAAAATAAGACTGGAGGACCCAGGAATCTACATAATCATGTAAAAGCCGTTTACATAGGCTTTTTCATATTCATATGTGGGGTTATCATGATTAATTGTCAACCATATAACTGCATTCAAATTAGTATTAGTATTAGTATTATTATTATTTAGTATTAGTATTATGTATCAATAGGTGCTCATCATCAAAAGATTGAGTCCAGTCTCAAATCTGTTCAAAAACATTTGCGATCCCTCTGACAGCCAACATTCACATGATTACACAATAATTGGTTCATTTAGAGAGAGGAGACGAATACGCTTTACATTCAGTGGGAAATCTGAGCCAGGGAGGATGTACAAAGCCTCTTTCTTCTGTTAAGGGTGGATAAGACACTTCCAGTTCTTTCATCTAAATTAGGCTCCAAAAGCTCAGTTCACACTAATATAACTTTGGGAATAGTAACAGAATGTAATTAGTACTAAATTCAACTATTCCTTCTCAACTGATATCCAAAACCTGTCTAGAGACATATTGTGAGATTTTATTTTTAATGTGTTATCCAAGGTGATCTCTGCCAGTTGCACTCGTGTCAGCTTTGGTTGGTCTTAAGTTTCCTTTGCAACTGAAGGGGTTTCGAATCCTTGGTCTCAATCTCCATTACTAGATAGCTAGCCTCCAGCGCTTTCTTGGAAACTTTTTCACACTTCATGATCACTTACTTTTGTAGGTTTTATTGACCTATTAAGTGGATAAAATACCTTTGCTAGGTTGGGACAGATGATTTTTAGAAGACTTCTTATAATTTTGCCCAGAACCGACGCTTGGTTTAACCTTTTCATACCACATACTTGGCTAATAAGATCCTAAGTTTAGATGAAACCACAGGACAAGCAGCTGTCATCTTGCTTCTTTTCTTTGCCTTGCTGCTTTTGTCTACTACCCTTGCTTCTAAATTGCCACTGGATGATATGGCTGATGTTTCATAGTCAGATATATCGGATTCTGTAGCCTTTCTTTTCAAAAAGCATTGCATGCTGGTTTCTGTACCACACAACACTAATAATACAAGATACAAATGTTAGGAAAGTTGTTGCAGGTAGTATCAGGTAGTCATACCAACATTTCCATTTTCTGTAACCACTTATCCCCTTCAAGGTTATGGCAGGGCTTGGGCATATCCCAGTTGACGTTGGGTTGAGAAGCCGCTTACCCCCTGGATAAGTAGCCGGTTCATCAATAGAGATGAACAACCATTCACACTCACATTCACACCTGCGTACATTAAATCACCTACACTGCATGTTTTTGGATTGTTGGAGGTGTGTTTGTGCACAAGAAGAGAACACAAAGACTAACACAGAAAGGCCTAGAATCCCAGGTGGATTATAACTGATCTTCACCTCGTCACATATAGGAAAAGCAGCATGTGAGGCAAGTTATTTTTGGGAATTTTAATTATTTCTTTGAGGACAGCACAATAACATTTGTGGTAGGACCGCAGATGAAGCCACCACCCCTGTTGAGAAATGCAAGTGTGGGATGCCCAACAATGTACTGCCGGGAATGCAACCATCAGGAACGTCTCTATGACAGCGCACGTGGAGATCCCACTTCTTTTTTACAGTCTATGACTGAATCCAACCAGGAACAAAAGTAACAAGATGTAGCAGGTTGAATATTTATAACAACCTGGCCTTGCTTTTCACAGAGCTTGCCTTGTTTGTTCAACCTGACCTTGTCTCTATTGATTATATAAAGATAAACAGTGTTGCCAAACCTTACCTCTGGGATGGAATGCAAATGTGAGTATTAGTATCAGAGCTGCCAAAAAGTACTGGCAAATGTGTTTAAAAACCCCAAAGCACCTGACATATCTGTTCATTCATTCTTGTGCTATGATGACATTTGTGTAATGTGCAAATAACATGTTCATGCACTTACTGTATTTTACCATTGTTTCCTCACTGGAATTGTAAAGAACAACATTCTTTTCAACTCGTGCAATAAATCATGATTCGAGCAATTTGCTCTTTTTGCCTGTTAACCGATGTATACATTGTCCCCAAAAAGTGATCCACTACAGAGAGATTTTGCATGTAATCAAATATCGTCAGATTTGTTTCCTCTGCCAAAGAGGCAATGTTTTTACCTCTGTTTGTTTGTTTCCAAGATTATAGAAAAATGGATTCACAGATCTGAGTGAAATTCTACCAAGATGTAGGTTTTGGCATATGATGAGATGATCAAAGTTTGGTCATCTATTTTCTTCACTCACCTTGAGTGATGCTGAAAAGCTGGTCCACGCGTTTGTCTCCTCCAGAGTGGATTACTGTAACGCACTTCTCATCGGGATCCCTGATAAAAGTCTTCAAAGACTTCAGTATGTTCAAAACAGTGCTGCAAGGATCCTGATGAGAGTTCGTAAACACGAACACATCACCCCCGTTCTTCATTCCCTTCATTGTCTTCCCTCCATTCTACCCACTCATACCCCGGACTAAGCTCAGCACCATGGGTGATCGGGCCTTCTGTTCTGCTGCCCCTCGTCTGTGGAATGCCCTCCCTGACCATCTGAGGGCTCCACAGATGACTGACACATTTAAAAAAGGACTTAAAACTTTCCTTTTTAGCAGAACCTATAACTTTAATTAACATTGCTGCTTTTTGGTCAGGCTTTTATATAGTTATT
>VRLP01006549.1:0-27725 GCA_009660295.1 Lophius piscatorius
GGCAGCAACTACTTTTTCCAGAACTTTGGAGAGGAATGGGAGTTTGGAAATGGGCCTGTAATTAGTAAAAAGTTCTGGATCGAGAGTAGGTTTTTTGAGGAGTGGTCTGATTATGGCGGCTTTTAGGGCATATGGAACAAAGCCGGCCTAGGGATTGATTTATTGCAGCGGTGATCAGGGATTGATGGAAGAGATGTTAGTTTTCACTAGGGCTGTAAGAAAGGGATTGAGGGCACAGGTGTAGGGTTTCATCATCCTGATGATAAACTCAACCTCTTGCTGTGAGATTTCTGGGAAGCACTTTAGAGGCTGGAAGATCTCAAACTGTGAGTAAGCAGACTATGCTGGGGGCGTCGGTTTATTTTCTGTTAATCACCTCATTGTTTAGTCACACCAACTTCATTGTGTGATGTGGTGACCTTATACGTCTGCTTAGCACCTGCTACTCACACTCTCAATGCACAATGTGCTGCAAAAGGAAATTCATTTGTGAACTTTTAATTTGGTTTTTGAAAACTGAGTTACATACTCGACAATGTCTGCTTGCAAATGAGGGTATCATCGTGGACGGTACATATCTCTAAACCCCCGTCTTAAATAAAGTTCATGACATATGACGACAGGCTGTAATAAGAATGGAGCAACCCTGTCATTCTAACAAGAGTGTAGCTGGTGAAAGTACTTCCAAGTCCATATCCATATATCACCTCAACAGTCACTGTTCCTTATGTTTGCTTGGTGGGAAATAGGCGGTGATTTTGGAAAGCAAATTTAACTTAGTTCTCCTGTCAAAATGATATCGAGTCATTTCAAACAGAAAGGTTCTTAAGTGACCTAAGCACCCCGTCTGACAGGAGCAAAATGATCAACTCTGCACATCCTGAGTTTGAGTATGAGTGTGAGAGTGTCAGTCACTGTGCCAGACAGTGGACTTAACTAATGTTGCAGACATGAGACACTGGTAATTTTATGTCTTATCGCTAACTTCCTACAAAATCAAAAATGGAGTCAAACTCCATTTAGGATCATGCAAATCAAGCTTTGTTCTTCTGGCCTAATGTGATGTTTTTCACTATTTAATGACACAGACGGACTTTAGTGACGCAGAAGTTTATCTCATTTATATTTTTTCTGAAGTTTGATCACATAATCTAATCCACCTAAATATACTGCCATGGCAATATAAAACAATATACACTACTCAGAAAAATTAAGGGAACACATAATCACACCAAGCCAGTTCAGAAAAAAAATAACCCAGCTTACATACACACACACACACACACACACACACACACATACCCAAAAATGAAAAAAAAAATGAAATTAGGTCTGAAGATGTGTAAAGAATTTGGGACACTAAAGCTTTGACCGTAAACCTCATTTATTCTCCATGTACGTAAGGAAATGGAGATAACCCTTCCAATTTGTCTATTCGTCATATTCATTGACATCACTAAAATCACAAGATGCTAGACGAAGGGGAAATTTAAATTTCAACACATTCAGCAACATCTAACAATAAATAAGCATCCAAAAGATTAAAATTATTGATCTTCCTCTGACAAATGAAAGTAAACAATGTGTCACATCAACATTCGGTCCCTCCCGGTTTGAGGTTGTTTGACTCTTCCTCCACTGATCAATTAAAATGTAGATTAGTTTCTTTTTTTAAACAAATTGTAACATTTGCTTTGGGTCCCTGTTGTGCTGAGATGTCACATTTAGGAAAATAATATTTTCGATTGTTATGCCACGATGACCTGCATATTTTGGAGGATGAGTGAGTCCCTTGAGTCATGGCATAATTAAATACATCATTCTATCACAGGTGTAATTATATACTTGTGCATCCTGCAGTTATTTATTTCTAACCACACTCTAACAAGAGAAGCAATGTCTCAGCCGACTGTGATCCGTGTTCCGCTTGAACAGTTACGTTTAGCGTTGCTCTTGTTAACTCACGTACTTGACATTTGTCAACTTCACTCATCTCTCTATTTTTCATATTGTTTAAAACACATCACTTGTTGTCCTCCATATTTAATGTTGGCAGATGTTTTTATGAAATGTTTCATAGAATCAAACCCTCAGAACCAACCCACACAACGACTCTTGATGTTAAGATTCTCTCAAACAGTTAGCTCTAGATGTACCACACACCCACGCACACACAAAGAGGGAGAGAGAGAGCAGGAGGCTACTTCTCTCATAAAAATGTAAAATGTGGCTTCATGTTTTTGTTCCCCGGTGATTTGTGTAATATTGAGACATGGTGACTAAATGCTACAAAGCTGGGCATGTAGAGTGGGAAAAAACATTATGGTTTTGCTGTGAAAAGCGAACCATGGACCATTCATTAATGAATTAATTCATTAATCCACTCATCCATCCATCCATCCATCCATTCATTCATTCATTCCACCATTTTCATTCCATGGAACCCTAACCCATCCATTAAATTACAAAATTTAGTTCTTCAGTTCTGCTTTTCTTTAGATAAACATGAGTCATTACAAGTACTTTTGTATTATGCATATGACTCAGCTTTAAGAGTATTTTGATTTGCAAGCAAAGATTTTTCAAAAAGTGTGCCTTGCTTTACAAGCGGTGATTTAATTTACGAGTTTTCGAGGTGAGTAGGGTGTCCAGTTTGTGGAGTTTAGAATTTAAACTCTGCTGTTTGAAAATGATGTGGTACTGTTCTTCAGAAAATGATCTTTAGCGGACACTGGATCAGTTTACAGAAGTAACTGGCATGCGAGTCATTACCTCTTAATCTGATGTCATGGTTCTCTGATGTAAAACAGTTTGTTGCTCACTCACAATCGACCATGACACGGACAGATGGTTCGGTGTGGTAGCAGCTACCATAAGGGTATTGTGTTATTCTGTTACTGGATCCACCTGTGCTCCAACCCTCACCTGTGGTCATGAGCTCTGAGTATGGAAGACTGAGATTGCAGATAATAGGTTGCCTTCATAGTTGATATCAGCTCAGCCCTTATAGTACAATGAGGAGTTCGGACATCCGGAGGGAGCTTAGAGAGCGTTTGATTAGGATTCCACCAGGGTGCCTCCTTTTTTAAATTTTTTCCGGGCATGTCCAACTGGGAGTAGACCTTGGGGTGGACCCAGTACTCGTTACTGTGAACACCTGTGGATGAACAGGAGAGCGTTGCTTGGGAAATGGATGTCTACAATGCACTCTTAGACCTGTTGTCACTGTGACCTTAATCCCAGATGGTTGAATGGGTCGAATTTTGCATTCCATTTTCCCGTTGGGAGCAGCAGGTTCCCCTCATCCTTGAGACATTTTTTCTGAGCCATTTTTCCAACACATGTCCTGATAAAGGATGGAATTTTAACTTTATCCATTTTTCAATGTTGGAGGCGCCAGAAGACCGACAAGCAGCTTTTGTTTGTCTGCAGTTTTACAGTTTGAACTTTAGAGCTTTTATTCTCCTGGAGTTTACTACGTCATAACTGAGAGCACCCGGTGATCCCCTCAATATCCCCTCGTCCTTATTGCTGAAGGGAAACCTGAATTCATGGTCTGGGCTTCACTTAAGACCCGATTCATCCACCAGCTTCTCCTCAACAGTTCTTGGAAACTGAACAGAATTTTTCACTGCTATAAAAATCACCAGTACTGAATGAGCCTTTTCTTATCTGATGCCTTTCTAAGCTTTTTAAAACTGTAACATATTCAAGCACTAAAAATCAAGGTAATTTACCTGTTTTCACAATTGAGTAAAATTTTTTGGGACACAGAGAACATAAAAAATAGAATAGAATAGATTTGAATAGAACAAACTTTATCAATGCCAATGAGGTAATTTAGCGTGACAGCAGCTCAAACATTCATAAAGTTGTAAAATGTAGGATAAGAAATAAAATAATGCATTATATGCTGTAATACATATTCATGAGTAAGCAGAAAACATTTAATATTTCAAACTTTTAGTCCATTTATATTTCTTGGTGAATGTCAGCAGCATGATATAATGGAGATGATGAGATGACCAGATATTGTTATTGTCCTTTAATATTCACTTCAATTGAGCACCAGACATAAGTTATGTGAAAACAGAGTATTCCTCCCCTCTTCCTCCTGGATTCTCTGCTCTGTCTGCTCTGAAAAGAAACTGCTTGAATCTGGGTGATGTGTTGGAGCCATTTCATGACAGTCTCCAATTTTCTGCTCATGGGGCCAGCCAGAGCCCCATTACATCCGTTTCATTTTCCTGGGACCAGTTATTATCCAAGAACGTCCTCAAGTCCAAGATGAGCTGGCATGGCTTGTATCCTAGAGCTGTTTCCTTTCCTGAAGGTGCCGTTTGTCAAGAAAAAACTCCTAATCTCAATCTAAACCGCAGCAATTGAGTCATAAACTAGAAAAATATTCAAACGAAAATGTAGCCGGTTTAAAGAGGATACCATTGGCTGCATACGCTCACATTATTGAAAGCTGTCATTGCTCATATTTATGATTAAGGTTTCATTTATTATCAATCAATAGGAATCGGTATGTGAACTGCAATTCACAATTGACAAATCCATCCCCTCAACCCCACTGTGACGTGAACATGATAGATAGGGGTAACACATTGCATGTCCACTCGAGGTTACACACTTACACTTACCTTATTTACAGTTTTTGAAGAATAAATAATCTAGCTGAAATATGACCTGACTGACGTAGCAGACTTTGAAAATAAAGGAGTCAACCTTTACTTTTGGCTTCAGATGGGACCTGAACACTGGTCTCCTTGATCAAGACTTGACCCATCCATCAACCCTGACCACCTCCATGATTGGACATGCTCTCATACCTCATACAGGTTCATACCTTATACCAAGGAAAAGATCAAGCTGACCAACTGTCCTCTAGTGGACCAGGAGGCCGGAGTTTGACTGTTTTTATTGTGTACTAGTATTTTTTTTTTTTTGTAGGAGCAATGCCCCTTCCCCTTTGTATTTGACTTTAGTACATTAATTGCTTATGTCACTTTGCAACAGCTTATTAAGCTTCTTTTCTCACATCTCATGAAACTTGTTTTCTTCATTTCTCTACTCCCTGTAAGTTTCTGTTTTCTTTAAAGTGTTGGGTTTGGGTATGCTTTGCTTAATGCTCTTTGGGATTCTGTATTACATTGTACAAGTTTCATATTCAGTGCAGCTTGAATGGATGAACCTGAGTCCCTCTGCTCTGCTAAAAATGCTCCCTATGGATGTGTGCTTAACTGTGCCGAAACATTCAAATTAGTTTAATCTTAAAGACACAAATGATGAAGCTTCTCATTTAAAGGATAGTTAATGTGATATTTGTAGCTGTGTAATGAACGCTTCCTTTGTGTTGCTTGTCCTGTCTTGGATTATGACAGAATACAGGTGATGGCCTGATTTTCAAAATGCATGAGTCGGATTATATTATAATGTTATGTGTGCTTTTCAAAGGTACAGTGAATAGGGAAATTGCCAGATTGTAAAAGTAGCAGCTCCAATGATTTAGCTCCTTCCTGCAAATATTCAGCTGTGTATGATAGTGTACATGTGAAACATGTCAAATAGTGGCTATAGAAAGAAGGGAGGGATGTGAGCCAGAGAGAACAACATGTTATGCAGAGGTAGAACAAGGTTAGGAAGATAAGCTGGAGAAACAAAGCTTTGTTATCTGCAATGAAGGAAACTAATGTAATGACAATATTCTTCTTGAGCACCAAGGGAAACAAGCAGAAATATTTCAGTCATATATATATATCATTCAGTCATAAAATTGTAACTACCTAATATTATGAAGGTTTGCTTTTTGTCTTACCTGTTTTCCCAGCAAGCCATTGCCCAAAGAATCACACTGCCTCCCCCATGTTGCCTTCTTCCCAATATGCAACTTCATGCACCAATAAGTGACTCACATGCAACCGTCCATCCACAAGAAGTAAAAGAAAACATGATTCATCAGACCACAACTCTCTTCCACATCTCCATGGTCCTCCTCTGATGCTGCTGTGCCCACTGTGACACTTTAAGCAGTTGGCAGGGGTCAGCATGGTCACTCTGACCAGTCTGTGGCTACGCAGCCTCATAACAGCAATCTGTGATGCACTGTGTATCATGAACCCCTTTTTATCAGAATCATCGTTAACCATTTTCAGCAATTCGTGTCACAGTAGCTCTTTTGTGGGATGAAATAACAGTGGCTAATCATTGAGGAGCCTTGAGCGCACATTACCGAGTTGCCAGTTCACAAGTTACCCTTCCTTATACTACTTGTTGTTATAAGGAAGGGTAACAACTAGTTATATACTAGTTGTTAGGTACTAACAACTGCAGACCGGTGACAATCAGAACGACTGTAAAAACTCTCACACAGTCAACTGGGCAAAATGTATTTCACCCAGTGACAATATAATCATTGTTATTCCGTTCACCTGTCAGGGATTACAATTTTATGGCTAAGCGGTATAGCCATAACAGATTTAGGTTAAATAAATTAAGCTCAGTTGGTAGAGTATGTTATGTAGTTCAATGAATGTAGTGTAGTTGTGGCATCACTTCTAACGTTACAAAATGATTAAAACAAACATAAGATGCTACGCAAGATGACTGTATCCTCTGTTTGTGGTGGAGCCTCAGATCAGCGCTGTTTAAGACCATGTGTGGAAAAAGAATAGATGAATGAAATACAGTGTTGCAACTCTTTAAATAACAACATCATGAATAGAGAGTAAGCTGGATTTAAACTCAAGGGGAACATTTATGGGTGCTTATATTAAGCGACATGGGGGTTAAAAAGATATCAAAATGAGCTGTATCAGGAGCTAATGGAGACCAGTGCTAGTTTGTTGGATCAATCACATTCCATGTATTCCTTTGAGGTCAAGAAAATGGTGGAGATGTAAATATGAATGGATTGAATGAATCTCAAATTCTGCATCAAATTTGGATGAAATATTTTTTAATATACACTCAGTAAAAAAAAGAGACAGGTGGGAGAAAGGTCTGCTGGAGTATAACTGGGAATTAAAAGCATAAGTACTTCCTAAGTGTCCTTCAGCAAGCAGTGAAGAACACTACAGGCTCTCGTCATATCATCATCAACCAGCAGCCTATCTCCCTCCATCCCACACTCTATCTCTAAACTAACCTCTCTCTTTTCCCGCGACACCCTTTGTTTTTCTTGCTCTGAAATATCCATCTGATAACGGAGCAGAGAGAATGAGGCCACGAGGTGGACTCCTGGTCAGTCAGAATAATTGTGGTTGTGTGAGGTCTGGATACCAAAGTTAATTTTTGCTCATTGGATCAACCTTCTAAACAGGATTGGTCCCTACTTCTTTGACTGTTTGACCTTATCATGAACCGATCAGCCATAATAGTAAACCACTTTGCTTATGGAGATCTATTGAACATCCTACATCTTCTCACACCCTTGGGCCTCTCTTCTTCTCTCACCTCTCTTTTATCATCACGTTCTCTCATGCTCAGTCTCATACTTTGCTAGCTGGGGCCTCAATTGGTATCAGCTGGACCCATTCAGGTCTCTTATGCTTCTAGTTCGCGCCCTCCACCTCCTCATTTTCAACTAGTCCATGCAGATCCATTAGCTTCCTCATTCACCAGCCTCAGAGTCATCAGCCACCACAACCGGATAAATTCACTTAATTATTGTACATCATTTATTGTAATAAATAATTAATCCAATCCAATATAACTTCAGTCTTCTGATTCAAATATTGTGTTGGGTGCTGACAAAATCTTCGCTTGCTTCATATCCCGTCGTCGGACAAGGTGCCATTTTTACAAGGTAATCAATATTATTCCGCCTTCACCTGTCAGTGGGTTTTAATGTTATTGCTGCTCGATCTATACTTTATATGTGACAAAATGACTAGCTGGCTGCCGACCGACCTCTGTTGTATAATTGTTTGAAAGGGGATGCATCCACTCACTGTAGCTCAGAGGAATCTCACAAATAGCAGCAGTTCCAAATTAACACCCGTCTCATAATCCATAGCATCGTTCTCCAATCTAATCAGCATTTTCTTCAAAGATGATGATATTTCCAATAAATCTAATACTTGATGTATCGCTAGCAGCTCAGTACGATATCAGGAATATGCAGCTTAGTTTGATAAGTTTAGTCTTGAATTGAAAGTGATTTTGTTCTGCAGAACATTGACGCTTCCATTACAGCGGGTTAACAAAATCCATAGAAGAGAAAGAAGTGGTGAGTTTTCCAAAGGCAGGAAATTAACATATGGATGTCTAAAATGGAGAGAAATGGTGTATTAACTGCCTGACTGATAACTAATTTGTTTTGCTCTACTTTGGTTTCTTAACCGATTACCTTTTCTTTTTTTAAATTCTGGTAAGAAAATCCAGATCTTGAGCTTTGCTGACCAGCAGCCAGACAGACTGGTGACAGTAAAATCAATGGTATTCTCTCTCCTTCCTGCTCTAGCTATGGTTACATCGTTAGGTAATATTATCATCTCTAATTTCAGTAAGTTGCAGACTGAAAATTACTTCTTTTGTGAAGTCACACAATGTAGGAAATTTCATAAAATGGCCTGAGAGGCTTGTCTGTATTGCAGACATTTTCTGTCTCCCCTTTGACTATGGAGATTCTGCAAATGGTCATAATTGTAATTTTAATCTGATGAGTGTTAATCATATGAAATGAAAGGAAAAATTATCCTCCTAAACCAGTGGGGGAAAGAGATACAGTTTATGGGAAATTAATTGGTGTGTTGAAATCTGAAAACCATCAGGGAATAAAACGCTGCTATTGGATTTCTGAGTGAACTCTTTCAGAACTTAGTAAGAAATAAGTAAAACGTAAGATAAAGTTTGATAAAGTTGATCTGGATGAATAGCGAATCGGTTACATTCTGATTAAGACAGCCTAGCATTTCAACTGTAACTCAATGAAGACCTTGACTATAGTTGGGTCAGGAAACCCAATTCTGTGTGCGCTTCAAATACTGTACCGTCTGAGTGTTTGAATTACAAGAGGATTGGATGTGGTTTCTAGAGATTTGAAAGGAAGAAAAGATGGATTTAATATTGTTAAACATTACTTCATCCTTTTACAAGGAACATATCTTGATGAGCCCAAAGAATGTCATGTGATAACAGAAAGACAGTGTTGTACAAAGACATAAAAGATTACAGGAAAACATGGAGAAATTGTGAAAATGAGATACAGGTTGAGGAATGAGGAGACCAGAGAGTTTGAGGTGATGGCCGGAAACATTAAGAAAGTAAAGAAAAACTGACTGGGTGGGAGTTAAAAGAGCAGACTGTGCCTTGAGATGTAAAGGAGCAAACTGAAATGAATGAGAGCAGCAATGAGATATAGAAGATGTTGAAATGACCGGAGGAGGAGAAAATGAGAGGCTGTTGAGTTGCGGTCTGATCAGTATCCTCCATCGTCATAGTCTCCTTCCTCACTGAATCAGACAGTTTATCCTTACATTAATTATGTTTAAATGAAGAGTCCTTCAGATGTTTTTGCGCTGCACAGATTCCATGTCCTCACTTCAACTCATAGCGTTCTTTCATTCTGTAATCATATTCATTTCCTTTTTCAGTGTACTCCTTGCTTCTACCACTTGTTTCAGAGACAGACGAAATCTATTCTTCATAAGGTGCCAGTCGAAATGCAATCCTGTGAGGGGTGAGAGTAAAGGAGCCATCATCATCCCATGAACTGTTCTTGACTGACCATCTGACAGTTCCTGTCGGTCCAATGCTTTTCTGACAGAAACTTTACATGACCAAGTTCTCAGACAGTTGAAGCAGAGCCATGGTTAGATTCCGTAAATGCCATGCCTCCTGTCTCCAAATGGTCATGATGACCGGGTCAGAGCAACTCCAGAACTCCAGGTCTTCTTGGGTGTTTCCAGTCTTTAGTCGTTAGTACCAAAGTGATCTAAGTTAGGACAACTGGTGGATCGAGCACAGGTTTTCTGGGCGGCCAAGGCGTATTGATGAATGTGGGGAAGTTGACAGAACTTACAGTACACCATAGAGCTGTTATGGCAGCACAAGGTGGACCTACACAATATGAAGCATAACCTCAACACTTCAAATTTTTTTATAAAGTCTCTGAATGTATTACGGTTTGCCATGTTTTACAAATCACACCTCAAATGCATCAATCCTGTTGCACCTATGACAAAGCATATATTGTAACTCATTGATTGGTATTGTAACACTAATCTTTAGTGCAAATTGAGGTGTAATGGATTTAAAATAACCTCTGCTTCATTACCAGTGGTTATAATGGAAGACGCAGAAAAAACTTCCAAAGTGATTATGCAATATAGAGTCATTCCAATATGCACGTTTTATAAAACGTGGGTAACATAAAATATAATTAAAACTCATAACCGGCCCTTTAAGAGGGCAGCATCAAATCTGACCGCTGTCATAGTGACCTTGAAGCGGCTAACATCTTAACAACATCTTCACCAAACTCTAGTCAGTGTGTAAGAGATGTATGTAGACTGTAGAGCAGTGCAGTGTTGTAAGACAGACCCTTCCAGGTGTCCTCATCAGACTGTCGAACAGAATGCTCAGATTTGTCTTTCTACTCCTACCCTTTCTCCCTCCTCTTTGATTATGGCATTTTTGGCTCTGTCACAAAATCGAATGACTTCAAAAGGCAGCGGCTGCTGCTTCAGTGTGCGTGGTTATTGAAATGACATCCACCTGCTGTCTGACCTGCAGTGCAGTTTGTTTCTCGCATTTCAGCATTTTAATTCTGACTAGCAAAGTTGTTTTCTTGACTTTTTCCAACTTTATAAACTTCTAATGTTGAAATGAGCTGCTCCTAATTAATTTGTGCTGAGTTCAATCAATCAATCAACTGCTGAGCCAAATCACAATGCACCTCATCTAACAATCACAAATCACGCAAGATCCCCTGCCATTTAGGTATCTGACTTGGATAGAGTTTTTTTTTTTATTTGTTTGTCATTTTGTAATTTGTTTATTTTAATCCCGCATATCTACGGTGGCCAACAGGGGAAAACCCACTAAATCTGTCAATTTCCCATCAAAAGCACCGCAACCATCAATTTGACAACATGCGCATGCTGCAACACACATAGTAAATAATTAAATAAAACAGATATAATGCACAAAGGTTTGATGATAGTTTCAGCCATGGTAGCTTCGCTTAACTTCCGGGTCAGCAGTCATGTGAGTAAGAGAACAGCACACTGAAACTCCCGGTAGAATTTAAACGAAGACCATTTTGCTCTAGCAGTGCAACTTGCCACTGCACCACCAGGAGGCCCTTACATGTGAGCTAAATATATATTTATATGTATACATCTCTTCGAGACGAGGCATTTCAGAACCACAATACTCGTTTACCGCTGCTTCTATGCGAATCACAGATTACCTTAACATATAGACATTAATAGATTTCACTTTGAGGAAGAAATGTCTCTCTACATCTTTTCTTCCATTTTTCACCCTTCTATTTACTTTACTTCTTGTCTTTTCAATCTGTCAATCTATGAATCAGCTGCATGACTCTAAATGTTCAGATTACGCTTCCTGATGCATTTTCAAGGTCACCGTCAAAGCACATACACACACATGCACAGACACACTCAAACACACACCGAGCCTTTGGGATGAAGCCAACCTAATTGAATTCCATGGTCGCCACTGCGATGAGAATTGATTGGTGATAGAGAGAGAAAGCCACAGAGAGAGACTTGAGGATGAAGGTGTCGTTGTGTGATGATGGGGTCAGTTTCCTCCTCTCACACCACACACACACACACACACACAGACTAAACTCACTCTCTCACACAAACCATACTCACAGGTTATCAACGCCTGTAATGTTATTTCATTACAATAAACCGTGGCCATACGGTTATTACTGCGGCTAATCAAATGGAGCTTTCTATGATGATGGGTGCTTAAGGTCAGTTTTGTGCCAGAATAGGCACAAACACACACTCTAAAGCATACCAGTAAATCAATTCCTGGTCTGTCTTTTCACATTACAAAAATTGTAATTAAAAGCTTAAATTTTAGGGAAGTAGGGAAAAGGAGAAAAGGGGGCTCTGTTTTCACCTCTGTCCGATACGTGGGTGGTTGATTAGTTGGTTGAGTGGTTGGTCGCTTGGTGTTTTTTTGATCGATTGGATACTTTGTTGGCTTGATGGTTGCTTTGTTAGTTGGGGGAGTGGTTTGCTGGTTCCTTGATTGGTTGGGTGGTTCCTTGATTGTTTGGGTGGATAGATAAAGGATATTCTGGTTGCTTCATTAGTTGCTTTGTTGGTTGGCTTGTTTGTTAATTGGCTTGTTTAAGTTGTGGTTGGTTGATTGGTTGCTTGGATGGAGGGTAGATGGGTTGATTCATTGCTTGCTTTCTTGGTTGGGTTGTGTGGTTGGCTGGTTGGAATGTGGTCGGTTGATTGATTAGTTGGACGGTAGACGGATTGATTCATTGGTTGCTTTGTTGATTGGGGGTGTGGTTAATTGATTGGTTGTTTTTTGATGGATGGTAGACCGCTTGCATCATTGGTTACTTGGTTGGGGGTGTCGATGGCTAGTTGGTTTATTGGTTGGTTGGAGATGTGGGTGGTTGATTGATTTTTTGGTTGGATAGATGGTATTCGGGTTGGTTCATGGGTTGCTTTGTTGGTTGAGGAGTGTGGTTGGCTAATTGGGGATATGGTTGGTTGGTTGGATACATGATGGACAGGTTTTACCATTGCTTGCTTAGTTGGTAGGTTGGCTGAGGTGCAGCATCTACAACGCACCATTCATTTCACAAGCTGAATCTTATAGAACTCTGTTTAATGCACAAGTGTGGACAGATCCTGTAGAACCATTACACAACCCAACTCCACCCAATACAATTCAACCAATCTCCTGTCCTCTGTGGACCTAAAACAGCATCTGTCCTCTTGACACAAAAGACTCGTAAACAGTGGCATTACAATGATGGTTAGTTTTTTTCATTATTGATAATAACCTCTATTGAATGTGTGTTACAGGATTTCGGTTAATCTTTTTAAGCTAATTTCTGTTTGTTGTTTTAGTGACAAAGGCGTTGGCGGAGTGCATTTTTGGAGAGATTAGTATTATAGAAGAGTTAGCGATGGTGGTCCTCCAGGGAATGAAAAGAAACAACATACGACAGTGTGAATGACATCTAGTTGGAAGGAATACAAAGGATTTCTTTGATTGGTACATCAAGAACCTTCAAACACACACAGTAAAACACCAAAAATACTCTGCTCTTCTTGCAAATACACCTGATAAACTCACCGGTTTTGCATGTGTTTCATGTGTGTGTAGCTGGAGACACAGCCTGAGCATTGATGCGGTGTGTAAAGAAGAGAAACGGGGGGCGGATGTGGAGAGTATCTCCCTGTCAGCTTATCTTACCACAGTGCTCTGCTTAGAAGCAGGACAGTGCTGCAATGCTGGAGTGATTTGGAGGTGAGTGGATTTGGAGCGAGCACAGTGGAAACAATCCCAATGCCATGTCAAGCTCTTCAGACGTGAGGAAGGGCATAAGTTGCCAGGTTGGAGTGGGTTTCAAGCTGATGGAGGAGAGGCATGTGGAGACAGATGCTGTCAGAACGTTTAAGAGGAACACAGGTTACTGAAGGATGGGATGTGCAACGCGTTGATCCAATCATTTTAAGGTAGGAGGAGACAGAGTCAGTTTAAACTTGTTGGATTCCTGCTGTGCTCCAAGAGGGCTGCCATTTTGGAATGATATTAAACCAGTGAAACGTTTCTGGCCAGGTTCTTTCCTACAAGCATAAACTGGCTCGAGTGTTACTAGAGTTAAATTTCAGGTGCCAGATTGACAAAATTGTCCGGGCTAAACATTTTTACATTAGCTTTTTCTATTTGTCATTGGCCATATGACAAATGGCAATCCACCTTAACACAGGTGGCACCTAAAAATTTTAATACAAAACACTTACATTTAGGATTAACATCAACCGAAAGATTAAAACTCAAAGCACTTCATTTCCGATTGAAAAAATAAAATGATTGCAGCGTTGCTTCTTGTTACTCGACCACAGCAATTCCAAACATCGCTGTGAGCAGCTACAGTTACCCATGATGTGGAGAAATGTCTATCCCATGGAAAATAATATTAAAAATAATACTCAATAAAAGAAGCAACTGAGATGAAACTCACAATAAATCAACAGTATAAGTAAAAATTCTCAGATTTGAAATTGTTAAAAATTTTTAAGAACTGTAGTTGGGGCAAGGCTTTGACCCAGATGCAGACAAAAGACAGCGGGGCAGAACAGGTGCAGTTAGAATATTTAATGCAAACAAAAAATAAGGCACGAAGAAAAAGCAGGGGCGCAAACCAGAGTAACGAAAACACTAGGAAAAACTTACTTTGAAAAACCACTGTGAAAAGGCTGGGACGAGTGTTTACATGGGGGAACAACGAACAACAAACTGGCAACCAAGGAAAAGCGAAGACAGACTATATACACTTATTTAACGAGACAATGAGACACAGCTGGAGGGGAAACACAGTTGAACATAATGACCAATCACACAAGAGGAAAACAGAATCACAGGACAGACACAGACAGAGAGAAAAGGAACACAGACCAAAATGACCGAACTTATAATAATAAAATACTACATGAACACAAAGTCATGTCAAAAATGAACTAATACAATCATCAGCTGGTACAGAACAACAATAAGTCATATTTTCTACATTTCAAAGTCCCTACGGAAAGTATTTTATTTATTTGTTTTTTAATGGGAAATATGGGGTCCATCCATCTTCTCAATGGAAATTATTATTATTATTATTATTATAACATTAATAAATAATAATAATAAAAATAATAATTATTAGTTATTGTTTTAGGATGGTAACAGCGATATATTGTTTGTTCTAGCTATTACTAAACTTTACACAGGTGACATAAATTCAAATCTTAAAGTCTGGATTTCATTCTACCGATACATTTTTGCTACATTTAGGGTTTAATTCAAACGTTTTTTGTGAAATCTTTCGAAACAAGTCCAACAGGTGAGCATCCGATGAGGCTTTATGCAATGCTTTATTTGATTATTTAAACTATTTTTGAACTCTTATAACTTATCAATGGGATACATCTGATGACCCTCAGCATATGGTTACTATTTTGGAGCTCTTCTGTGGGATTGGGCAACACTGTCCTTCAATCCTCGTGCACATTAATGATCCTTTGGTGCCAATGACGGGACAAATGACTATATCATGATATTATGATGTACTATGTATTTCATAATATGAAGTTTACTATGTCTTTTCACTAGCTGTCCTTCCTTAGACCACTTAACATCTGACCCTGATTTCTGGATATTCAATTTGGCGCTGGATAAAGTCTCTCAGGTCCTTAAGCTTGCCCATTCCTGGGTCCAACAATTCAGGTTTAACAGCGAGACCGTGGTCATGATTTATATTTCATTATTTTGAGTTATTGGTGTATACAAGATGCATATCTTTAGTAGTAAGACATGCACAGACTTCCTGCTTTCATTCTCTCTACTTGTGTTTATTCTCTGTTTCACCCTGTTATGTCACATGACTGAACTCCTCCCCTAGAGACTTATTATACCAAAGAGATTTTCTTTTGTCCTCTGGAAATGTAGCATATTTTTAACAAAGGTTGTTCCATTCTTCACTTATCAAGCACCTCAGCTCACAAGTACCACACAAGGGGAATAAAACCAGGTCACCTTTGTTTGGTATTTGTTAAGGGATTTCTCCAATGTGCTAGAGAATAAGTCTGTATGAAAGAATGTTGATTGCTTTCAAGATAGTTGTACACATTTAGGGGATTTTAGAATTGTAACTGTAAATACTCACTTTATTTATTTGTGTGACAACACACAACTGAAATGTGTTATTGAAGTATTATTCCCTTTAGTAAAACTCTATTGTTACAGCGTTGCCAGATTGTGTTCTGGAAACATGACATTGTAGTTGATATCCATCTAGAGGGGCAATAAATGCCAAACTTGAACTGGAAACTGAGATCAAAGAAAGACGTACAATATTCCTGTTTTGATTATTGTTATGTTTAATATGTTTGGGAAAAGTACACAGACAAATAATCTTTTGCTGTGTCCATCTATTGTTTCTCCCCTTTTTGGTATTTTAGTTTTTGCATCTTCCAGTCTTTGATTCGTGAAAATACAGCAGCTTGTTTGTCAGATTCTGTAAAGACCGAGACGGAAAACACAGTTGCTTGTCAGGGTTAGAGTAGAGAACATATCTGGGTGTCTGATTGAATCTATTAAAAGAATAAAAAACAACCAGGGAGCCTTTGGGATGATGTTTGACTTTGAAGGTAACCCTGTTTTGGAGTGGAGAACACTAACTGCAGAAATAGTCTATATTAAAAATGGGCCGAGACGGTTCGGCGCCATGTTGGACCAGGATTGCCAGGTGAAAATATCAGATTGGATGTATGTTCCTTCATGTTAAAGTCATGTGATTAATATGAGACATCAGTAATACTATAGTACCTAGTATTGTTTAGTAATACAATACTTTTCATGTGAAAAGTATTGCTACAACAAAACCATGAATTCATGCTTACCGACCAAAGCCATTTCATTATCATCATATGTCTGCATTTGCAGCCAAAATTGTATTTGAGCTGCAGCTCTTCTTCCAAGTGTTGAGCAGAACCTCCTGAAACCAACAATAAACATTATTATTAGGTGTTTGTGTTTTAATGTGAGAAGAAACTTAAACATTCTATTTCTGTATAGACATTATATGAATGTATTACATATAGCGTCCAAAGCTGCTCGTTTCTTTCCATTACTAAGTTTCATTTTGCCCATAGATGGAGGGTTTATTTTTTCATCAGACTGACTTTGAGGTATGGACCCATTTCATAGTGAACCTGAGTTACACTCATTTGAGAACATATATCCGTCTAGGCTGTACAATCCCGCATATCTGTTTTTGCCTAACCCCCTCAACTGCATTTCATGGAAATAGTATTTTTGTGAAATGAATAAATATGTTGAACAATGATTTATAACTCAGCGTCAATAAAAAAAAAGCTAAATCATTTTTCAATCCAGAACTAGTTCAAAACGTAATGGTTCTCTCTTGACCCATTCACCATTGTTCCATCAAGTTTTGTGGAAACCTGTCTCGTAGTTTTTTTTATAATCCTCCTCACAAACAAAGAAAAGAACAGACAAGCTTGAAAAGATGAGAACCTCTTTATTAAAGACAGTTATAAAGCATTTGCAATGACTTGAAAACTTCATGCAAAAAGAGGATTGACAATGATGTTAAGTCACAACCATTCCTAATTCAATATATTTGAATTATATGGCATTAGCCGGGAGAAGAGGGAGAAGAGATCTGACCTATGGAGTGTTTCAACCATTATTCAGCAAAACTCTCCAGTTTGCTGTACGGCAGTGGTGTCCAAATCACTTGCCCTCTTGTCAAGGCACCTATTTAGTGTCCTGTTCCTGCTGCTAATGATATAAGGTCCATTCTTTTATGTCTGGTTACTGTAAACTTGGTTTTTGACCTCTTCACCAAGGGCCATTGCAATCTGTCCTTCACTAGTGGCCCGCTGGTATGAGACCGGAGTTAACCTTCTTATACTCCTTGGAAGATACAGGCACTTTGACGCACATGAATCACTCCTTGTCCAAACTTGGACCTGCTCTGATGCATTTGATGCATCTTGATTCTCCTGCACTCCAGCCAGTTTTTGTCCATTTGTTGCTCTCTATCAACATGAAGAAATATCATTGACAAGATTATGGGGACTTATACATTCAAATTCCTTAAAGATTCTGTTTAGTGTGACTCTTATAAAGCACACTTAACATAACACTTATAAAGCATATGGCTACCTTTTATTACCTCAACAAATAGCAGTAGATAGGAATAAATCTACACTGATTAGCCACAACATTCTAAACACTGACAGGTGAAGTCAGTTCAACATTTTATTATCACATTAGAATGCCACCTACCAGTGGGTTGGATATATTCAGCAGCAAGTGAAACATTTTGTACTGAGGTTCATGTTTTGGAAGCATCCATAAGCAAGTTTGATAAGGGCTTTTTGTTATGGCTAGTCAACTTGGTCAAAAACATCTCCAGACCTGCAGGTCTGTTGAGTGTTGCTAGTTTGCAGCGGTTTGCATCTACCGAAGTGGTTTAATGAAGGATAATTAGGGAACCAGTGAGAGAGCCATGAGTACCCAAGGCTCACTGATGCACATGTGGTGCTATAATACGTCCGTTTTGCCTGAGCCCACAGAGGATCTGTTGTTACAATTGTTGAAAATGTACATGGTTCGAATGGATAGGTGTCAGAACACAAACTGCATTGAAAAAAAATGTTTTTGCAGCAAATGAAAGCATTTATATATATATATATATATATATATATTATTATATATTGTACTGTACTTGTATGTTATACGCTCTGTTTTGGTAGTATATATTGTGTAAATAGCATCAATACATATCTTTTTTAACAAGTCAAGCCAATCAGTATGATGATTGAACTTCTAATTCATAATGATTCACATCTATAATATTGTGAATGCATGGATATATACTATTACTCACTGCAAATCCCCCCCATTAGTAACTATAGCTGTGGCAATCATAAAATCCACAAAAGTGTATCCAGATGTTTCCCTCTTGGAGAATAATATTTTATTTTATAATCATGTTCAGTTTACAGCGGTTGATGTCTATGTTCCACTTCACCTTTTCGTTCAGTCATAAATTACCACATTTGAATGCTGTAATTTGTGACCCTGAAAGCGTTTAGAGCCATAAGTGAAAGCTGTGACATTTTAGAGAAATGTGAATGCTATTTGGTAGGTGGGCGAGAAGGACCTCTGTTGCTAGATTGGAAGTGGATTGCCAGGTTCGCACGCCCCAATGTTATGAAGTTTGTGAATTAATGAGGTTATTTGATGCATGATCATGAAGGTAAGCATTTATTAACTCAGGTTGGAGAACCAGATGGAGCCACCGGGTTCAGGGAAGATAAAGCAGGTCATTTGAATCCCGAGAATGAAGGTTATTGTTGCAAAGTTGAAGCCACTATTGCAAGTTGAAGTATACACTGCTTTCACAGTTGCCACTTCAAATACTATCAGCCACAGAAGGAGGCTTTTTTTTCTGCACTATCCTGATGAAAGCTGTTATTCAACAGGTGGGATGTTGCCAGATTGGATTGTTATAACTTTGACCTTGGAGATATTTGAAGAAAAATGGGTGTTAGAGCAAAAATGAGGGGTTATTTGGTTTTGGGTTTTTTTCAATGCAGAGAAAGATTACCAGGTTATATTGGTAAAAATGTGTGGTGAAAGACAAACCGATGAGGTAACGACACAAATAAAGAAAACTCTAAAATTCAGAGGGGTTTTTAGACCAAAATTAAGGTATAAACACTTTAACTTTGCCAGGTTGCACTAGCACTCTTACGGGCCTAAAAACAGCAGAGGGGTGAAATAATTTCATTGTCTTAAGGAAACATTCACCTGTCATCTCGCGTCATGTCAACATATCATATCATACTGTTGGTGTCATATTTTACAAGGTCATGTCACAACAACCATGTACTATATTGTCACTTTCAATCTTAATTCCCCCTTATTCGCTTCACTAAGTCACCCTATATTTCCCAAGCATGAAAAGTGAAAGTTAGTTGCTCTGCTTCCGCAACGTAAGCAAGATAGCGACTTTGAATAGGTCGTTTGGGTACTCATAATATATTCTATACTTTATCCTGAAGGTTGTACGCAATTTCAAATATGGCATATGCAAACTAGTTAGGTAGTATGTGCATCTGATTAGAATGCCATTTCCAGTCATGTGTGTTTTTAATTCCCAGAGTGGGAAGCATATTGAATC
Source organism: Lophius piscatorius (assembly GCA_009660295.1). Classification (NCBI taxonomy): domain Eukaryota; kingdom Metazoa; phylum Chordata; class Actinopteri; order Lophiiformes; family Lophiidae; genus Lophius; species Lophius piscatorius. Next base: position 19,946 of record VRLP01006549.1, read on the forward strand.
AGTTTCATGTTTTTGTTGGCAGGATCTTTTATTCAATAACAATGCGATGAATCAAAGTTGATGAAGAAACACAAGAGGTCTATTATCTCCCTAAGGCGGAACAAAACAGGGAACTAGCAGATGCAAATAAGAGGAGTGATTAGCTCCTAATGTTAAGGTTACTTCAATTAAGTTAAATACGGTATATACAGACATGTTACATGGTAACAATGAACACCAACGTATACAATGGTCAATCCGATCTCTGTGAGATCGGAATGGGAGTTCATGTCAAAGCATAAACCTCACCCTGGAGATCCACAACGTTAAATAATCCAATCTGCAATTCAATTGCCATTTGTACTCTCTCACCCTACGTAGAAAAACCTACATTTACATCACGATTACATCTGGCCGTAAACAGGTCCTACAAAATTCCTTATATGGTTTTTATTCTTTCGCTCATTTTAGATCTTTGGTTTCAAGTAATTCTGCTTTTCTAAAACATGTGTAACTGTGATAGTTTGAGCTTTAATTACGCTTCTGTCTGGCATGGAAGCAGCTTTTTGGGCTGAGTGTAAAGGTCAGGGCTCCTCTGGGCTAGCATTCATTCAAGAGTAAGTTGGGGAAAGTAGAGTCAGCATTAGCGGAAGGCAATTTGTTTTTGTTGAAGTATTAGGAGAACTATCTGACATGAACACGGTGTGAAAACTACAACTCACTTCACAGTTGGGAGCAGAATACACAGGTGGCTCACACAAGACGCACAAGACACACAGAGGCAGCTTTCATCAGTAGGTGTTTCCAAAAAGTTAGAACACTTGGTTAAATTCCAGGTTCAGACTAATAAATGAGAGATACTTTTAGTTTAACACTAGGAAAAGCGTTAATTTTTAGATAATACACCAAGACAATTGACATCATTCGCTAGTGGCAGCAATCCTCCCCAGATCTAAAGGTGGCAATTTACCATGTTCTACTGAAGAAAAGTTCCATATATGTGAAATTTAAAGTTTTTGGTAAATCTGTCAGTTTTGATTTCCCCGGCTTACCTTTTTCTTTCAGTGAGGGGCCAATGCATTTCATTATAGCAAGACAATGTGGGCAGACAAAGACTCCCTCCTCTCTGAAATGTGTTTTTCAACGTGTTTCTGATAAACCTGACAACTAATCTGCTGAAATTCTAGACAACCTAAACCTCTCTCTTGCTTTCACTCTAAGTTTTGATAGCAAGACATATCTGGATGTTACAGAATAGATTCTACTTCTGTTAGGTACCCCAGTGGAAACAGAAAACATCGCAACAAATAAGCAGACTCCGGCATTCAAATTATGAAACTGATTGCTGTTTCTGTTTGATTTTTAGAGTGAATATTTTTGTTTAATGGCTACAGGGCTCTGAGGGATGAATAATTGAGGGGCGGTGGACTCGGCAGGGGGTAGAGACCAGTGGAGAGATGCCAAGCTGGGCTGATTTGAGTCGGGGCAGCGGGACGAGGACTGCCAGCATTATTTTACAGAAGTGTTGAAAGTACCCCACCAGAAAATGTGCTTTGAAATCCATACAATTTACTGCAGTCACCTATTTAGTCTTTTCCACTCTAGCCTCAAAGGAATATTTTTATAACTCTGCAAACACATTGAGGAGGTGGTCCAAATCCCCCCCCCCCCCACGTCTGTGTGGGAGACTGAATGTTTAGTGTCTCAGAGGGGAAGAAGAAAGGCTGGGATGTTAGCAGTATATAGAGAGTAGCTAAGAGACAAGAGGCATGTTAATAAGAGACAGAGGGTAGAAGAGTGAAGAAACAGTCAAGGCGAGTTAGAGGGACTTTAGACTATCTGTCGGAGATGTTTCTTTCTGCCAAAGGTTACCAACTCGATTCCGTTCCTCAGAGGTTTACCATCAGAGGTAACAGTCAAGTAGAGCCTTGACAACCGTCAGACAAGGTCAACTTTTTACCTGCAACTTGTGTGCTGTCAGCAGGGACATATGGTACTTCCATTCAGACTGCATGGCGTTGTCAGCTCCGCCGGCAACAGAGCACCTCTTCAAGGTGGATCAGTCATCTTGAAACTTTAAATTAAGTTCCCTGCTTGCTTGCGTCGCAGATGCAGTTTGACACCAGGATCAGTGCAACGGAAATCCCTGATTCAATTACATCATTCATAGACTACTCCAGAGTATTTTACTTTTAATGGATTTGTTCGACACTGATAGGAAAGATCAACATTTGTAGTACTACTACTGTTCACTATTTATCATCACATCGTTCTGCAAAGCACATACAAACATGACAGCCCTGATAAAATAATTATCTGCATTTGACCCCTCCCTGAGGAGCATTTGATTGTTGCAGGGATCAAATTGGGATTCAGGGTCTTGCTCAAGGACCCTTCACCATGAAGGCTCTCAGAGTCTTAATTTATGTATCTTACAGATAAATTGTCTTGTTTTTTTTTTTAATGGAACGGGCTTGTTAGGCAGCTGTGACACATTAAGTCGTGAAATAGTTTTGAAGGAAGCAACCCCTGAATTGGGGAACATTTATATCTCTACAATCACATTTATGGGACATATTATCGGAATATCCATATATTCCATATGGATTTATAATGATAAATTTGTACTTTTACCAATGAGACGGATCATTTCATTGTTTGTCTGATATCTCAAAATGTGAATAAATGATATTTGTTTTTATTATAATGTAGGGGTCAATATTGTGCCAAAGTTTAGTAAATTACATTGAAAGCCAGATACAGGTGTTTGGATTTTATTTTTTAATTGTGAGGATTTTCCTTTTTTACGTCTATCAATGAAAATATCAATATTTAGTGATTTATGAATTATTTAATATTTTCGGCATGTGGGATTCAATGTTGTTGTACATTGTGAGTATTGATTAATTTTTTTGCTCTTTTCATTGAGGTATGATACATCTCGTGGGATTATGGGAAAGTACTGTTTAACTCTGCTCTCCTTGCTCCTCCTTGAAGTTGGATTCTGAATCTGACAAATAACAATCACCTGAGTAACTAAAGTCCTTGTGTCCATAGAGAAAGAACATGTTACTTGTTTACGCAGATCTCGATAAAAGGACAAGAACTCATCAAATGCAGGGGATTTATTACAGTTCAGGATCCAAACAAAGCTGTCGGCTTATTAAATTCATATTTCAAGTTCAACAGTCCAATGGTTGTAGATTAGGATCTCTATTAAATTGAAAGGAGGTGTAAATTAAATAAGTTACAGCTGCTGCATCTGGCTTCTCAACCAACCAAACCTTTTAAATTGAATATTTGTGTTTTTGGGGCTGGTATCAGCTAAAGTTACTTAAGTCTACTCTTTTAATAAGACATTCAGAATCAATTAACAAAATGCAACTAACCCTTTGACATCATCCTCTCCCCTTTCATAAACAACGATGCACCCCTAAAGGAATATGAGTGGAGATTTCCGTTTCTTACAAACACTTAATGTGTTCTTAAAGCTATAGTCTTAATGGAAGTTGACACCAGACAATATCATTTTTTTTTCTTTTACCAATCTTGATAGATAAGTATGTATGAAAATGATCATTTTCAATCATAATCGAGGTAAATAATTCTGATATCGATTCAAAGTCATTATCACCCTGCCCTGACTGAGCCCCCAACCCAACTGAGTTGCCACCTAGCTAGCTTAACACATAGCATACATATCCATTACACTATCCACAGATCATGTGATCAGAGGACACTTGTTTTCTCATCAGATCTACTGTTCAGGACGTCATCTTTTAAATTTAGCTCAAGAGTTATGGCTGCAGCTCAAGACCGATTGAATAATAGGTGGTCATTTTGATTGTGCTCTCTCACTCTATCATTGATAAGGAAGGAGTTGCGCCTCTTTCCACCCGTGATGCTTTCATACTTTTTCTCTGTCATTTCAATCCTCCACTAATGTCTTTCTTCGCCTCTCAGTGATGGATGGTTCCACCTCTCACTGCATCTGTCCTCTCGTCCTTCTTCCCCTTGGTCCTCTTTACCTTATCCCTGATCTCACCACTCATCCATTTCTCTTGTTCTCTCTCTGTGCAGGGCGTCTTGGCAAACTTTGACGGACAGCTGGTCGACAAACTTCGACCTTTAACGGACATCTGCAGAGTCAGAAGTATGTGGGTGTGAACCCGAATGGGTGCCAGCACCATTTTATGCCCTTTGAGAAGAGGACACCTGCCCACCCTGTTAAAAAGGTAGGCTGCTGTTAGTTATAAGAGGCATTTAATTCCATCGCTGCAAATGGTTGTACTTTTAATCCATTTTTATAATAGCATTTTAAATGTAGCAACAAAAGGTCTCGGTTCAAAGACTTGCTTCTCTTGCGTCCTCTTCCTTTCAATGGCTGTTTTCTTTTCTTGGCATAGCAGGTGAAAAGTCTGTGAAAGTCTGGTTTTTCTTACTGCTTTTTTATAATTTGTCATTAAAATAACCAGATTAGTGTTACATAAAGTGTTCATGTGTCAGAATCGATGATACTGGCCCTTCTTACATTGTTGCGCACCATCTGCAGGAACTGAGAATGAAAAATATCCATACCACGCCACTTTGTTTACTGCTACCAACAAGGTGAGATTGGAATCAGGAATTTAATTTTTCTGTCAGTGTAGTCCATATTTACTTAAGCTTAACATTATTGATTCTGCTGCTGTGGCATTTGCAGTTAATGCCAGAGAGACTGCTACTGCCAAACAGCAATGTGCCAGTTACAGGTACACGCGGCTTTTAAAAGGATGGGAGATGACATATTGATTATTTTACATCAATTTTGAACATATGAATAACTAAGGATTATGAATAAAACACCTTTGCACCTTGCATCATACTTTGCACCCTCATTGTGTTGTTTTTAATGGGGGAGTTGGACACATTCTAAATGTGCTAACGCCTTGCATTTGAGACCATTTGACAAACATTGTTAAAAAACCATCCAGAGACTTCGTCCTTCCAGTCGGACACACTGGCTTAGCTTTACTAGTAGATTGTGTATAGCAAAAGAAAAATTCCCCCACAGGGATTCATTGAGGGATTCATTGACAGTAACTCCACTTATTGGTTGTCGACACTGAGACATAGCTGTTATAAAATAACCTTTCTCCAGTTCGCTAGAACAGGTATGATGGATTACAGCTATAATAATATGGCTCACTGTGTTCTGCTTTAAAGGTAATGGCCAAGGATTCATGTTTTCAGCCAGTTTGAATTGATTTCTCTGCACCTCCAGTACTTTGGTCATTTATTTTGTAAATTATTTTCATTTTATTTCTCTCCTGTAGAGGTTCCTATTAATGAAGCAAAAAGACAGACAGACCAGCAATATTAAGTCATGGAGTCAAGCAGTTCTAACAGTAGTTCATGTTTTATCATGATTAAGACTCGGTTTGGTATGACGGAGGTAGGCTGAGTCCAAATTGTCCCCCGTATTGTTTCATTTTCTCTCAACAGATCTGAGAGCTGCTTTTGCAGTGATGAGATAATGCAAGAGTCAATAAAACACTCCAAGCACAGCTGCTGTGTTTTTGCCATCAATTTAAAGTATGTCCAACTCCCTGGAGCACTGGCTGCTGGGTTAAACACCAGCGAAACCTACCCCTCCAACAAAAAAGCCATCTTTGTAATGACAAAAATGTGTCTTCAGGATTTTTTTGGCTTAAATAATAGGCAGAGGGTAATTGACATTTAAACATTAACCCCTATTTCACAGGAAAAAAACAAAGAATGATTTAAAGATAATTGTCTATAGCAGCTGAAGATACAGTCTGTGATAATTGAGTCTTTGGCACAACTAGATTTTGTGATTGGTCCAGACAGTGGTGGTGGTGGCTGATGACTTTGTTGCAATGAGATGGATTAATTAGTTATGCGACTTTATTAAGGTTGGGCAGTAGTACTGTTTTATCAATTCAACTATAAGTGTTATATTGTATGTCTATAAAGGCGTTTTTCACCCTATTAAAACTACTTAAGCCCCCTTTAGGGGACCCTTGACTAAACTGCATGTTTGAAACAGGGTTAACTATTGAAAATGAATACCGGGACCACAGATAAAGAATTGTGTTGGTTTATTGACCATGTCTCTCATAACAAATTTAGCAATCTATGACTCCAATAACTCAAGTCCTGTCAACTCCTGACCATTGTGTCATGGTCTTAATGACTTTATGAAATGATCTCTGTTTGGTTGGCTAAAGCCTTAACCTACTTGGCTAGTAATTCTAGGTCGAACAGTCTACAATAAGTCTGTTACTCCAGTTCAAAAAGTACAGATGAGTTTTAGTTTCACATGGATCTGGAGCAGCAGTCTCTCGACCAAACACCCCAATACCTCCCGCTCTAGACTCCTTATACTCAATCACCTGACTTTGTTCTTTGCTTCCATTCTAATTACAACGACCACTAGACATTGCCGCTTATTAAAACCAAGTATCAGAGATTGGAAGATTCAGCTTTTTCTCTGATGAGGTCAAGCTGTTACATGAATGGAGAGGAAGACATTTGAAGCAACGTCTGTGCCAGAGCTAATGCAGCTTAATGGCTACATTAGTTTCTTTCACTGACTGAATCATTTGAAGCGTCTACAGTGAGAAAATAGGTCCATTAGGTGCTATAGATCTCATAAAAAACACACCCACACACACACACATACAGATCTTCTTCCTGCTGCCACTCTATGTCTCACTGAAGACTTTTCCATCACAACTGATTTGCTGCCGCTGCATTCATGACGGCGGTGGCAAGAGAGTCCTAATGAGATGGAGTGCTGGCAGTACCGGCACGTGTGGGCCTTGAATCAGTTCTACGGTAATGAGATGAACAGGCCTAATTGTCACAAGACGAATATTAATAGTAGAGACGCGGGATGATGGCAGGGATAATGAAGGAAAAGCTGGGACAAGAGTCCGACAACAACACAGTCCTGACAGGAGGAGGTGAGTTCCACTGCCGTGTGGAGTGAACGGTCAGAAGATCCCAGACGTTACATAGTCTTAGACTTACTGCAAAAACTGTTGAGATGTACCTCGAATTCTTATTGTCTATCTCTCTACTAAACTTTTTTTTTTTTATATTATATCAATCCTGTCAAATTAATTGTTCCTGTTTCAAAATGGCTGAGCGAAAACTAAGCCTGTCTGGCGTTACAGGTTTTGTAAAATTTGGGCCAATGTGAAAACCACAACCCTCTTGTTATGTAGCAAAAATCTCAGAAAGATGTGCCTCTTTATATAGCATAGTGTTTCTTCTCGAACATTTTCATTTGGATCTCAAATATTTCACAGTTATTGTCCCTGTTTATGTTACTGACATAAACAGGAAAATTTACAAGTATATCGACTTTTAACGATGAGATATAGGTAACTTCTCACCTAGTCTAAAAATATTGAGACAATTGGATTCAAGCTTGATCTGGTAAACAAAAAACTGAATTTACTGTTTGTATAATTTTAAATGCAAGCATTTTAACACAGTCAGCTGAATGATGTCAATTTGTGGACAGGAGGTGAGAGTAAATGGACTGTACGGATATGTACAGTATATAAATATATATATTTATATAAACAAATCTTTTTCATATATATTTATATAAACAATTCTCTTATATATATATATATATATATATATATATATATATATATATATATATATAATAATAATAATAATAATAATAATAATACATTTAATTTATAATGCACTTTACATTTGGATCAAATCTCAAAGTGCTACAAAGTAAAAGCAGATAAAAGCATCAATAAAAAATAAAATA
>VRLP01006550.1:0-27724 GCA_009660295.1 Lophius piscatorius
ATCAATTGTACATTATATAGGTGAGACCAAAAGCCTAGCGTTAGCCCAATCCAAATTCTCTTTGCCTAATAGTCACAGTAGTCCAAAAGTCCAGCCCTACCCTCACCTGACTGAGGGCCGAGGGAATGAGTTGAAACCACCTGTGGAATCCATAGCACGCCTCGTTTTTATTCAAAAGAAATTTGGAAAAAGGAACCTGGCAAATGTTGCAGGTTCTTCTCAGAAATGATTTGTTCCTACTTGGATGAGAAAGGTTGGGAAAGCATGCTCGACAGCTGTCCCACCCACCCACAGGGTGAATTTGGCAGGCAGGTGACCTGCCTTACTCCAGCCTGCTACTGGATATGCTCCGGATGAGTCAGGTGGAATGAATTGCTTGGTTTGGGTTCCAGAGTAAGAAGAATAAGTCATTCCTTAGTCAAGCAAAAAGAGACTGCTCCTGGCAGTCTGTGATGAGCTCGGAATCTGGAGTTGAGTTTGTTAATATCTTTCAGTCTTGGACACTGAAGTAGTGGCTGAATGCCTCATAGAAGTTTTGAAACCTGCCCTGGTTTTTCTATAAGCACGCATCCAATCCACGTTCCAGGGCTGAACCCTATTCCAGCTAGCGGTGCTGAGAAGACCTAATGCCCATTACGCTGGACAAGTTACTCGCTCATCACAAGGGCTGTGTGTCTTTGTTTGTTTGTGGGTGTTTGTGGGTGTGTGTCTGAGTGTGTGTGTGTCTTTATTTGTTTGCGTCTTTGTGTGTGTATGTGTCTGCGTGTGTGTCTGTCTGTGTGTCTGTGTGTTTTTGTTTTTATGTGGGTGTGTGTTTCTGTGTGTGTGTCTTTGTTTTTTTGTGGTTTGGTTGTGTGTGTGTCTTTGTGTGTAAGTGTTTGTATGTATCCATTAACAGTCCATTAACATGCAGGAGTACCCAGACAGAACACATGCACACACGGGGTGAACGTGCAAACTCCCTCAAGCCTTTGAACGAAGATCAAATTGTGGTCCGATTCATTCTGATGTCAAGACACCGATGTGATTCCAAATTCTAGAGGTTGTTTTTGTGGCTCAGGAATCATGTGTGAGGGTCCGTCTATCACGGTTGCTTTAAGGGGCAACGGGGAAACCGGGCCACATTGGACGCGTTTGGGTCTCTGAGTCCAGCCTGGTTTAGTTTTGTTTTTATCAGATTCTGAGACCCATTTATCTTTGCATGAGGAATTGAAGATGAAAAAAATTGTACTTACATCATGGCCAGGAAAAATGCAACCAAAGTTCTACCAGAGCTCTTTCAATAAAGTTAACCTTAATTTGAATTTATTATATAATGATGGGGAATTCCAGGCTTCAGGCCGACACACGGAGCAGAAGCGCTCTGTGGTTTAGCTCGGGTTCAGACACAGAGTTTATTTCAGGTCTGGTCTGGAGAAAACATGGTGGCACGCGTGTGTGCGTGTGAGCTCATGTCTGCCATGGTAAGGTGTGCTGTCTGACTTTCTGACATTTTTGACGCGGCGCCAGATAATCCAGCTCCTCCACTTCCTTTCTCCCGAGCAGAGACAGACGTGGAAGAGGAAGTGAGAGGCGGAGAAATCAGAGTCATGCTCTTCACGCTCTTCACATAAATGGCTCTGATTCCTAAACTATTCGTCAAAGCCCACATATTACGTATGCATCTCATAAGCAGAAACAACGACATGAATGCAAATTGGAAACAGATGGAGTTGGATGGATGGAATATTAGGGTGAAACAGGCATGCATGCAGTCCATCCTGCAGCGAGGAAGCTGTCAGGCCTCGTGTAGCGCCGGCTCACGCTGCCGTTTCTCACCTCCTGTGGTTTGCAGAAGAGAAACAGAAATGGAGACAGAGAGAACAACTTCTCCTGAACAGAGAGCCTTATAGTAATAATAATAATAATACATTTAATTTATAGTGACCTTTTCAGACCTACTTTAACGCTCACAAACACCTCTGACTCAATTCTGCTAATTATTTGTCTGTTTCTTGGGTGGGCCTGCAAACCCATTCAACTCACTTGCCCCCAGTCGAGTTCCTTCCCAGTTCTCCACTGGTCCAATTGGGATGAATAATTAAATTTCATGGCAAAGACGGGGACGGTTCATGCTCAGCGAGCGCGTCAGACGTCTGCCGATCCTGCTGAAGGATCCAAATGGCGATTCTCTTCCAAACGTTGTATTATTCATAACAGTCTTACATAAAGCGAGGGGCAGCGACGTCACAGGCCCGCCTGCTGAAGATATAAACAATCAATAATGCAGAGCTGAACAGGCGGCCTTTGAGATGCGTGGCTTTGCTTCATCATGGCCGTCGGCTGCATGTGGCCTCAGCAGTTTGTGAGAGTCCTTACGTTTCAGAGCGTTGGGTCTGGATGAGGTCTCTGATGTTTAAAATAAAAACATTTGTGAGCGTGTGTGTCCACATAATGTATTTTTGTGTCTACGTACACGTACGTTAGTTGTGCGCTTGAATGTATGCATTGCCATTTTCCTGGACTTAGTTATGTCCTTGAAATGGAGATCTATCTTGTATTAATTGTGTTTTGCTGTTATAGTTTATATTTTACTCACTATAGGGAGCTTTCTACAAAAACTTCCGAATGATTGGTCGAATTTTGGTTCATATGTAATAGCATATATTTTACCCACTAGGGGGAGCATTTTACAAAAAATACTGTTGATATGAATAAGGGGGCTTGTTTGCGCACCACGGGTGATTGGGAACTTTTCAAGGATGCCGACAGCATAGGTCTAGTTATTAATTATTACTAAAACAAATATGCAGAGGCAATTATGTAATAAGAATAAGAATAGATGCATTTCTATAGTTCTTGCAGTTACAACCGGCCCATTGAGGGCATCCATTATGCTGATGTGGCCCCGCATGAAATTGAGTTTGACACCCCTGCCCTACAGCAAGGACTCTGGGTCTGCTGCTTACGTCTCAGCGCCAGATACCACAGCAGATATTTAGAGGTGTTGTGGAGTCCATGCCTCCATGGACTCCACAAAAGGATATTGTTTGTTTTTGTTGGCTAAAGCGGGACCTACATCGTTTTAAGCAGTTGGTATAGTGTTACTGGCTGACCGGTTATCTCAGAATTGGACTGGAAGCAGGATTTGGTGATCATGTCTGGCATTTTTGCATTTATTGGTGATTGAGGACATGCTGTAGATAATACAATCGTGTCGGTTGGATAGTAATGCCAGGATGTAAGGTAAGGCATTCAGGCACATTAGCTGTCTGTTGAAATGAAGCCAGGATTGCAGCTAATAGGGTCCTGTTCGACCCAGTTGAAGTAGATTTCTTCTGTCCACATTCAATCACAACAGCTCTTGCTGCCAAAGTACGTGCTGCAGGATCCAAATGGTGTGTTAAAGTCAAAAAGTGATCCCTTAAAATTTGCCAAATAGTGAAATGTAGATGTGGAGGCAGTCAAGGCCATGGCCACTGATGGAAAACAACGTAGGCATGTCTAACTTGGGTTTCTAGATATTTTCCCATCAGCAACAACTCATTCTCATTTCACTCACTTTGCATCTTGCGCTGGGCTTCTTGCATGGTTCCGGTAGTTAATGATGTTTCAAAGGGATTTAGTGCTTTGAGCCATAACATTAAAACTACCTGCCGTATAATTAGCCAGCCTTCCTTCTGCCACCAAAGCGGCTCTATGATGTCACTGTGTATTCCGACACTTTTCTATCAGAACCAGCATGGTGTCTAATATATCCCACCAGTGACAAGTGGTGAAAGGTGAAAAAAACAAGAATGTTCTGGTGGTTATAATATTATGGGTTATCAGTGTATATGGTTCTCCTTTTCTACAGCACCACCTTTTTCTATTGTTGAAACCTACGTTTGCATTGTTTTTGTACCTCTTTTGTGGATTTTATACCCTGCGCACCTTGATGTGTTACAAAAAAGGTTTTCAATGTTTCTCTCAGCGCTGATCTATTCTGTCCCGCTGATCCGATGCTGATCCAGATCCAGAGACACTGACAAGAAAGAACAACATTAAATCGGTTGGATGGATTGAAGATTTTATGAGGTTGCAAAAGTTTACTTTCTGTATCCATTTATCGCTTTCAGCTGGGCTCCCAACACAGGAGAATAGGACCGATTTCACGCAGATTCCAACCTTCTGACAATCAGAGGAGCAATCTGGTCCGGGTCGGTCCTGATGTTTGGCCCAGATGATCCGGTAGAATAGAGCATTTACAAATCCAGTCGTCATACCTACCAATCTGCTCTTTGATCATTTAGGGCCAACGTATTTGATATCTATGAGTTTAAATCTTCATCCAGAGCGAGATTAGCCAAGTGTTTATGTGGCTCCAGCAGACAGGAACAGGATTCAGGCACCTGCAATTCATGAAAACTCAACCTTACTGGCAGTGTCACACTTTATAATGTCAAGTCACTTCATTTTTTCATTTAGACGGGAGCTCAGCAGGAGCTGACGCTGCCTGCGTGGTCAGCAAAATACGAACGGCGTGAAGTAATTTGGTGTAATAGCTACGATGATTGGCGCTCATGCTCATGAGGGATAAATATGGTATATAAATCCAATTAAAGCTCACCTAAGATTGCGGTGAAATATCATAATAAAAATCTGTCGAGCGCGACGCCTAGTTACTTTCTAATCTTGAAGTTTGGACACATATAGGATTTAAAGAAAGAAGATAATCTTATTCTCGTTATGTGTGTGATGAAATCTGTTTTCACAATCAGTTAGGATTGTAAAGCTCCTGCGGTGTGAGGCCGGCCTTAGAGCCTCCACCACCGCTGTTAAACTAAAGCAGCAGAGGAGCCTCGGAGAGGCTGGAAGGAATAAAACACATTCAATGGGTTTAAGCGCAGCCGGCTCCTGTTCCAGATGATCAAATCCATGTGTTTCTGATCAAAAACTGACATGTTCCGTGTGTGTGTGGGGGTGTGTGTGTAGGCGGGAACGGTGAGGGACTCCATGGCCAAGTCGCTGTATGGGGCTCTCTTTGACTGGATTGTGTTCAGGACCAACCATGCCCTGCTGAACAACAAGGACCTGGAGGACAAATCAAAGGTAGGAAAGAAAACACACACAAACAAACACACACAGAAACACGCTCACACATACACACACACTCAAACAAATGCACACCCACACACACACAGCACACATCTCATGTGCTTCTCTAAACCTTAGTAACCCAGTCCCTTTTATTTAAAGTGACAGTGTTGTTATAAATCCACGTGCTGTGGTTGTTTTTTTTTAATCCACTCTCCGCAGGTTCTGTCCTGCTCTTTTCTTTAATGCAGTGACAGTTGAAAATTAATATGAAGGTGTTTTAGGGTTTCAATCTCAGTATTGCTGTTTCGAAACAAGCGAACACCTTGCGCAACATTAACACCACCTGCTGTGATTTAGGTGGAAATATTCCACAGGAGTTAATAAATTTAGAAAGTTTTGTTTTTACTATGATATAATACCTTTTAAGATTACTTCACTAAATGCTTGAAGGTTAACTTATCGTGTAATAACCTGTTTTTTTGCATTCCGGAGCAGTTTTTCGCAGCGGGTTGTAATATCATTGCTGATCAGTACATCAATGCTGCTGAACTACAGGGTTGATTCATTCCCCCTCGTGTTATATATGTGACTACTTATGAATGTTTCTTTTGCAAATTAGAAAAAGAGGTTGAGACTCAGCCACTGATAGACTGGACTGGGAGCAGAGCCAAAATAAATTGGATTCATGACTAACGAATGAATGAATGAATGAATTAAGTCTTTATTTGGAACATGTAATATAATACATTTAAATATGCATAATGAATTGCCTGGTGCATAACCTAAATTAAAAAAATAGTATATAATAACAGTATTAAAAAATAACAACACAGCAGAGATGCATTTAGAAAACAGTCAATTTGCAGCACATGTCTGAAAGGGTGACAAAATATATATATATATATATACGTATATATATATATATATATATATATATATATATATATATATATATATACGTAGATGCAGAATATAAATATATATGGTGTAAATATAATAAACAAAATGTTATTGTTATTTATATTATCTATAATTATAATAATAATAATAATAATAATAATAATAATTATAATAATAATGTATAAAAACATTCATATGTGCAAAAAAAATTTTTTAAAAACAAAAACAAACAATGAGCAATAATTATGGTTAACACCCTGTCACTGTGAAAGCCCTTCCTCCTACCAAGTTAGAAATCCTTAGTTTTGACCTCCTTTTAAACTGGAACAAGTTTGGACAGTTTTAAATTCCCCCTTAGGTTGTTAATGCCTTCCCTATCAGCGAATCATTTTCTAATATTTCCTGGTGATTGTTTATGTTTATATTTGACTTTATGAATGGTGCGTCGGTGTGATCCCGATAACCGACTATCCTTGTGGCTCTTCTTTGGAGTATGGATAATGATTGCACTGTTACCTCGAACCTCCGCGCATTAACTCAAAAATGAGAATCGCAGTGAACAGAAGAGAGTTTATCTTCATTGAGTCCTGAAATTCTTCTTGACAGCTTGTTTTGTACATGTTTTATTTGTGGTTTCCAGCTAATACTGATGACAGAGAAAAATGAACCTGAGAAACATCAAGCTGTACAGAACAGACAGTATATCCCCTTTGTCCAACTCACACCTCCATTCCACCCCTCCATCCATCTACCCATCCATCCCTCCACCCCTCCATGCATCCATCCATCTACCCATCCACCCCTCCATCCATCTACCCATCCACCACTCCATGCATCCATCCATCCACCCCTCCATGCAGCCATCCAGCCATCCATCCTTGAATCCATCCATCCACAACTCCATGCATCCATCCATCCATTCATCCTTGCATCCATCCATCCACCCCTCCATGCATCCATCCATCCACCCATCCTTGCATCCATCCATCCACCCTTCCATGCATCCATCCATCCACCCATCCTTGCATCCATCCATTCACCCTTCAATGCATCCATCCATCCATGCATCCATCCATCCACCCATCCATGCATCCATCCCTCCGTCCGTTTGTCTATCTGGAATCAGTTGCTGCTCTCTTCCTCGTCTCCCAGAGGCAGGGAGTGGTGTATTATAAACATTTCCATGTGTGTGTGTGTGTGTGTGTTTGAGTGGCAGCTGGCACATCAGATCCTTTGGGGGCATCTAAGAGATTAGAAAACAGATCAGTCTGTGTGTGTGTGTTTGTGTGTGTGTGTGTGTGTCTATATGTGTGTGTGTGTGTGTGTGTGTGTATGTTAGGGCAGATGTCATGTTCCCCTCAGATCAGTTTACCCCCTGTGGTCCTGGCCTGTTCCAGCGCAGAACGTTTGTGTATGTGCTCGCTTTGGCAGTGACATCATCGTTGTGTGTTTGCCCCCCTCCCCGGTACTGTCATTGGGTCGATGAGGTTGCACTTTCTGGCAAGGTCATTGTTCTAACGTACCAGTTACCGATAATGTGTGCAGCGTGTGCTCATGCATGTTTTTATGCCAGAATTAAAATAAAGAATCAGCCTTCAGAGAGAAATAAAACACTGCTGGATGAACTCCGATTAAATTGCAAACAGCTTTTTACAATCCATTTCATAATGAAAGGTCTGCTCTTGGTCAAAACCGCCTTCACATGTTGACTATTGACTATATTGACTATGATGTTATCTGACACCTGGGGTAGCAGCTGGGTCAATCTTTGGATACAGTAAGAAAGATATTTGAATAAAGGTGATAAAGGACCATATCATTTTATGGTTGTTTTTTAGTGCTGCTTTTTTAAATTTTTTTAAATAACTTAAATGTCGTCTGCCCTCTTCACCAGATCCTGTCCATAGGAGTCCTGGACATCTTTGGTTTCGAGGACTATGAGAACAACAGCTTTGAGCAGTTCTGCATCAATTTTGCCAACGAGCGGCTGCAGCACTACTTCAACCAGCACATCTTCAAATTAGAGCAGGTACAGTGCCGCTTCCTCCTCCTGCTGCTCTCTCTGTGGCCTCTACCCCTCCTCTCAGCATCCACACAATAGTCATTGTGCAGACGCTGATAACACATTTCACATTTTTGTGCTAGAGTGCGTCTGTGGCGTAGATAACTTAGACATTCATACGTCATCTGCTGCGCTGTGTCTCGGCGTCTGATGTCAGATTCTGCGCCGACGTCAAATCATTGTTGCTTTTAGACATTCCTTTATCCTCCTGATTGATTCAATCGGTGGAGTGGAGAAAAAAGCCGCCTTTGTACGTCATACTGCTGAGAATGGATGACTTCCTCTACAGCTGAGTGCTTTGAATGCATCACAATGAGGTTGAACGCACAACGAGAGAGGAGCTTCCTTCGCACTGAGATGTTTTTCATACGTCTTGGTTATTCCATTTGATATGTAGCTTTTTTTCTGCTATGAGAGAAGCCTTTTGTTGTGCTCAATCCTAAAGATACTGTCAGTAAAGGAGGGAAACAAGAAGTTTTAATGGTTTTACTGTAAATTATTCTCTATACCTCTATACCTGATAAGGTATGCATCGGTCGGTGTTGGCTTCATATAGAGCAGCTGATACGGTTCTGAACTGTTACTTTCTGCCTTTTAACAAGGCTTTCTTCCCTGTGGCCAGCAGGTGGTGCTGTCACTGTAACTGCATATTAAATCTACCGACAGCTGCGACAAATCTCTGTAACTGCTCGTCTCCTGCGCCATCCACTTCAGTGACTCTGTTCAGCCCACTGAGCCGCCAGCTCCACCCCAAATGAAAACATCAAAGGAATAATCCTGCTCATAAACTCTTTGGTGGAGTTAATAAATGTTCAATTCCAAATGGGTTCAGGTTACGGCTTCAAGAAGCTTTATTGTAGATCTTGAAATGATGAACGTGTATGTTTATATCAAACGACTTGCTGAGATGCACTCTATGAGTAGATTTTCTGGATTCCATGGTGTCATCAGCAATTCAGAAGGTTTTGTAGGATAAAGTATCGAGACTAGCCGCTTTATCAAAAGAATAAAAATTGAGTGATTACAATTAGGTCACAATGGTTGCTCTAGCGTTCATGACTTGTTTCTGAGTTTTGATTCTCACGACTACTTTTTTCTATTAAAGGAAGTTTTGCTACTTTCAGGGTTTATTTCAACATTTTATGCATGTATCATTTTTTTTTTATCAATAATTTGGGCAGATCATAAGGATGTTTCATGCAAATACTGCAGTGGAGCATCTGTCTCCTTTCATCATGAATGAATATTAGGAAAGTATATTTTTCCAGTATCAGAGTGTTCCCAAGAATAGATGTAACCTTCAACATACAGTTTTCTGGCCTCACTAGTTTTATTCTTCAGCTTGTATGCAATGCAATAATTCCTCCACCCTTACAGCGGTGAGCTGCTGCAGTAATAGCTGGGTTAGCTCCACATCCATTAAAGGAAAAAGGAAAAGTGCTGAATCACCAGAGCCGGCTGACAGCCTGAGTTAGACTCCAGTAGAGCCTCGTGTTCCTGACAGCATAATGCTGCTAAAATGGGAAACACATTTACATTGGCTTCTTCCTGGGCTTCATTGCTTGTTTGGTTTTATGTTTGTACCTCTGGATGATCTCAATTGACCTCTTTTTTTTTTTAGTTTTGCCATTTCTTTTCACGTATCGCTGTGCTGATCAGACGGTTGCCTGTTCCTCCATTTAAAAGGACATTACCAATATCCTGTAACCAGGTTATAACATCTAACAGCCATTACATCATGGCCATCTGCTTTATGTATGGCCCCCCTTTTGTGACTAAAACAGTTGTCACTGTGTTCTGACAGCTTTCTTTCAAACCCGGCATGGACTTTTTCAGCAATTCATGCTACAACAGCTCTTTTGGGGGATCAGACAACATTGTCTATTCTTCCCTCCCTACGCTCATTAATGAGACTTAGGCATTTATGACCCGGTCACTGGCTCCTTTCTCAATCAGCTTTTGTAGGTTCTAACCATTTCAGACCAGCAGTACCCAGGGAGAACTTCAGTTTTGGAGTCACTCTGACCCAGTACTCTAGCCATCCCAATTTGGCCGGCCCCTGTCGAAATGGCTCAGATCCTAGCTAAATGGATCCCCGCCGAGAGACAGATGCATGAACAGTGCTATTCTGACTCCACCTGTCAGTGGTTATAATGGTATGGCTGATGAGCGAATGTTTTCATGATGCTCCATTATTCAAATACAAACTGCCAGTCAACATAATATTAAGCGCACACTGTATTTTTCCGATGTTTTAGGGGGAGATCATGAGCCGTAGTCAGTCGGCAGCTGTCAGAGTAGACAGTCTGTCAGCTCTTGCCTGCCCCGTACTGAGCCCTGATTGGTTCTGGCAATTTAGCAGGCGTGCCCATCGCTGAAGGCTAAACGAGAGAAATAGAGTAAGAAAGGAGCAGTGTTTCAGTGGACGAGTGCAGGAACGTCACATCACCCTGAATGAAGATCACAGATGCACTAATGGCTCGGTTATCTGTTTCTGACAGTTAGCCCTCAGGCAGACACACACACACACACACACAAACACAGAGAGAGAGAGAGAGAGTACAGGATGTAACAAGTACTAAAACAGGTTGAACAAAAAGAGAACAGTAAAGCACTTTAGGGCTTTAATTTTTTGAATTTTCTGCTGATGGCTTTGACGGTCAAACAATGACAATGAAATAAAGCGAATAAAAAACTACAATGCAAACATTAGCGTTTAACTTGAGCCTTGTTTAATAATATACATAAAAATAAATACAAGATACACGGGTGGACTATAATTAAGTACCTAATTAACTGGGTCCGTGTGTAAAAAGTATGGACCCACTGTAATAATAACTGGTTCCAGCTGGACCACCACCAGCCCTCTTCAACCACATCATCACCTCAATAGACCATTTTCAGAAGCACGGAGTTGGATTGTAGGAATCACCAGAAGGAAACTATGCCAAAATCAAAAGAGGTAATGATGAAGAAGATGACTGAAGTATATGAGCTTCTAAGGCTCTGAGAATCCACTGGTCCACAGTGAGACACATCTTCAACAAATGGAGGAGACTTGGAACAATGTTGAACCTGATGAACAGAACTGGCATACAAACAGAGGCTCTTTCAAGAAGTTAAAGAAGATCCAAACACAACGTCCAAGGACATGTAGGTCTATCTCGATAATAAGGCTTTGAGTTGATGACTCCACAATTAGAAAGACACCTGGAAAGAATCCATGGGAAAGAGTTGAGAAGAAAGCCACTTTTAGGCCAGAAGAACATCAAGGTTCATCTGAATTTTACCCAAACTTACATTTGTGAGCTTCAGATTTTTCGTGAATATATTCTGTGGAGTAATGTGTTTCAAACGGAACTGTTTACACCGACATCTGGCGTAAACCAAACACAGCAATCAACAAAAATAAACATTTCTCTCAAAGTCAAGCATAGAGGTGGCAGTGTGAAGCTGTGGAGATGCTTTTGCTCAAGTCCAGTCTGCTCTCTACCAGAAAATCCAAAGTAGAATGTCAGGTCTTCAGTTCGTGAAATGAAGCTCAGGCGCAACTGGGTCAAGCAGCAAAACAGTGACGCCAAGCAGAAAAGGAAGTCCACCTCTGAACGGCTCAAAAGGAATAACATTTTGGAGCGCTTAGTCAAAGTCGGGACCTGAACCCCAACGAGATGCTGTGATAGGACCAAAAGGTAGTTCGTGCTCACAAACGCTCCAGTGTGCCTGTATCGAAGCCATTCTTCAGAGGAGAGTGGGCCAAAACTCCACACAGTGATGTCAGTGAGTTATCTGCAGCTATCCGAGGAATTTGGTTGCAGTTGCTGCTGCAGCTGCTGGAACAGATAGACGTTCAACATTCAGGAAGGTGAAAACTTTTTCAGGTGTCTCATTTACGTGCTGGACAGATATTTTTCATGCTATTATCTTTTGAAATAGTTCTTGTGCAGGTTGCATTTGTATAATATTAAGATATCATTTAAAATTAGATACAGACAAATGTAGAAGAAATCAGTAGAGGGTCCAATACTTTCTCCCAGCACTGCAGTGACTGGAGTTTATTTCCGAGTGAATCGCACCTTCTTTTCAGCTTTTAATAAAATAAGTATTAATAATAACAATAAAATTAATCAATCGTTCTTCTTCTTTGTATCGAGCACCGTGATTGGTGCTCGCTACTGGTCGTCTCTGTTTTCATGGAACCTTTCCCTTGAAGGTTTGTACCTGTGTTACGTTGAGTCAATAAGGGTTGCTGAGACGCTCCCCCTGCAGGGCGAGGCCTAATATTGTTCCAGCAGAGTTCACGTTTATTATCCTTTAGTCACTGGAGTCCTCCATACCTTTTGCTCGCCGCCTCTCTTCAGGTTATTTGACAGGACAACAGCTGATGTGCCGCTGAGCCCGGGGGCCTCCTGAGGAAGGCTGGAGTCGTTTCTAATAGCGGGTTAGCAGATCTTTGCTGATTTGTGTTTGTTTGAATAAAGTCGTGGCCCCCGCGTCCCCCACTTTGACGTCAAGGGGAGAGAAAGCGCTCCACACCTTTTGGAGCAGTTTTACTCCTGATGCTTTTTTTAAGGGTATATGGAACATAAAATATAGGACCAGTAAATGACACGCAAAGTCGTGAAGCGTTCTACCTTTTTTTAGGGGCGGCGGTGGCTCAGTGGGTAGAGCGGCCGTCTCCCAATCAGAAGATCGGAAGGTAGCCGGTTCGAATCCCACCAGGGTCTACTTGTCGTAGGGTCCCTGAGCAATTGCCTATTGATAGTGTGATTTTTCCAGTTGCAGATACTGTTATTGTCCATAAATTGCATAAAAAACAATAACTTGCACAAGATATTTCATAATACATGATCACCAAGTCGCAACGGAGTCTTGGATAGCCTCGTCTCCGTGATGTGTGTGTGACACTTATAGTTGCTGTTGTTCTAGTGTGTCTAGGGCTGGTTAATAGGTTAGTTTACATTTTGTTAGTTTACATTTCGCATGTAGACCCAGCGGCGTAGCTGGAATTGGCGTCCCTCTCTGAAGGCTTTCTACTCCGCTGCTTTCTCTTGTGATAAATAATAAGTATGATCTTCCATTGGTCAAAAACGTCTCACAGTTCTAAATAGTTCCATCAAATATCCATCAAAACGTATTCATCCTCTCCTGCTGAAGCGTCTCTGTGTTATCGCTCAGCTTCATCAACCTTAATCGTGAGCCAGGGTTGGATTTGTCTGTTCAAGCTACTGTGCAAAAAACTTGGCAGCACAACATGGTGGCCTCCGTGGAAGAGGACCCCCTCCCTCAGGAGATATGAAGGGATCGCAAGTCTAACGTCAGAAAACACGATTTTTTTATTTTCAGCTGCTAATTCACGGACAACAAAAAAGTAATGGATAATTCACATTTTTTCAAAAAGAGACAGGCATAGATTTTATACACTGCAACTCTTATCTGATAATCAGCAGTTTGTTTTTACCTTCTGAATGGCAGTTGAAGCTAAAAAGACCCCGACGACAGCAGTTCTCAGTGGGATGGAGGAAGGGGTTTGTACCTCCGCTCTGTCTGCTTGAGTTTTGCAGCCACCACCTCAGGCAAACACAGTATCATGTTTAGGTCGCGAGATGTCCTGACTCCTTAAAGAAATAAAAAACATGTGGTCAGGTTTCATCTGATAACAGTGAAGACTTCAGCGGCCCTCTGTTTACAGAATATATGTTACTCTCAGTACCAGGAGATTCAATTTTCTACTTCTTCTACTTTTGGCTGTTCCCTTTTGTGGATTTCACAACCGATCATCTGTTTCCATTTTATTCTATCCTATACATCTTCCTCTGTCACACCAACCAACTGCATGTCCTCTCTCAGCACATCCAGAAACCTCCTCTTTGGTCTCCCCATTCTTCTCCTGCCTGGCAGCTCCGTCTCCAGCATCCTTCTACCCATAGATCCACTATGCCTCCTCTTCACTGGACCAAACCGTGATGTTCTCCTTTCTAATCCTGTCCATCCTCGTCGCTCCCAAACAACATCTGAACATCTTCAACTCGGCCACTTCCAGCTCTGCCTCCTGTCTTCTGGTCGGAGCCACCGTCTCTAAACCATCCAGTAGAGATGCTCTCACCACCATCTTGTTAACCTTTCTCTTCTCTCTTGCTTCCACTCTTCTGTCGCGTGTAGCTCCTGACATTCTTCTTCTCCAACTCCATCCTGTACCCACTTCTTCCACAATCCCTGTTGCTCTGAATAGTTGACAACAAGTACTTAAACTCCAGCACCTTCTCCACCCTTCTCCTTCATCCTCACTGTTCCACCTGCCTCCATTTCATTCACACAGTTATTCAGTCTCGAGCACAGCACATACCTCAACTTCTCCAGGTTTTTTTCCTGTTCCTTGCTCTCACTACCGATCACAAGGTCAGCCAGCAACATCATAGTCCAAGTTCAACATTACTGATCCCTGGACCTTCCTGATTCACAATCCTGTGATCGTGAATCACGCTCTCATTTTTTTCCGATTCAACAGTTCTCCAAAGTACTCCTTCCATATCGCCCTCACACTCTCGTCACTATTAGTACATTTCCATCTCTATCCTTAATCACCCTAACCTACTGCACATCCTTCCCATATCAATCCCGCTGTCTCGCCAATCGGTACAAGTCCTTTTCTCCTTCCTGTACTTCCAACATCTCATCGACTCATCATAGGCCTCTCGATTCATCTTTGCTAGCTCTGTCTTCACCTTACGCCACATCGCTCTCTCTTTGTATTTCTGCTTACCTTCTTGAACTGTCATGCTATTCTTACCCAGTCACAAAGGGTCGGGAGCAAGTGTACGTCTGGATTAAAATAACCGGATTCTCCTTTCTCTTCATCCATATTTCATCCCAATGTAAGTTTTATTTGCATTGGCCTAGCCTGGTTGGTCAAAATAGTCAAGAAGAAGTCATTACAACACAGAGCATGTATCTTTTTTTCATCCCTGTCGGTTCTCTCTGTGCCTTCAAAACCAAAAGACCTCTCTACAGCTGGCCTGATTGCACCTCTCATCCTCCTGTCCACTCAATAAAAACACTCCTGTCATAACAGAGAAGGCCAGGGAGGGAGGCAGAAGAAATAGAGCGATAGCAGGACAGACGTAGAGAAAACCTGCCTTTACCACCATGACACTGGCTTAAACATGTTTAACTTGAATGCACCACTGTAAAGCGCAGCCCAAACTCAGAGTGACCGGTAATTGGAGGGGTGTTCTGAAATTCTGACCATCCTCGTCGACCACAACAGACCTGACCCCTTTTCTTTTGAACAGCAGAAGGTTTTAAACTTTTCAATGTTTTTTTTACCTCAGCCAAAGAAGTTTTGTTTTCATTTTTTTGTCAGCAGAACTGCACAAAAACCAATCAACTGGTTTTCATAAAATTTTATTGAGGTTCAGGCCTTGGGTCAGAAAAGAAGTAATTCGGTTTTTGATAACATTGTAGTTAAATTCTCATAAAATTAGACATAAATCATGTGTGATGTATATAAAGTGTTTATATGGGTGTACAATATGACGCACGTCAAGAAAGATGAAGTCTCTCATGAAAAATAACATTTTGTCTAACTCTTGTTGTTCTTGTTGTTAATTTTAATTTGAAGGTTAATTTGAAGGTTCTGAGTGTAAAATCTAAAACTTCTAGCAGTGAAGTTCCAGACTACAGCTAGTATTACAGCTCAGCTAACCCCTCCCAGGAATCTACAGTAACACACACATCTAAAAAGGTGAACGTGTAGACCTGACTCGTGAAACCATTGATAGGTGAGCTGTTGCGGTCTGTGCACTCCCCCTGGGAGATTCGACTTGGCAACGGATAGATGGATGATGCAGGAAGAAAAGCCACCTTTACCTCTATCCTATCAGCAGACCTGGAGCTGGCCCTGTCTCATCATAACAGAGAGAATGCCCCAGGGGGGCAGAGAGAGCACTCCCACAATAACTCACCCCCAGCCTGAAGGGGATTGTCCACCATTTCCTGGCGGAGAACCATGGCCTCAGATTGGGAGTTGTTGACTCTCATACTGTCCTAATCAGACTCTGCTGCAAACCGATCCAGTGAACACTGGAGGTCGCGGACCGGTGAAGCCAACAAAACCACATCATATGCAAAAGGCAAAGATGACATTCTAAGCTCCCCTAAACGGACACTCTCCACCCCTTGTCTGCGCCTGGAGATCCTGTCCATGAATATCAAGAACTGGATCAGAGACAAGGGACAGCCTTGGCAGCATCCAACATTTGCCGGAAACGTGCTTGACTCTCATCGATTCTCATTTTGGTTGTACTGGACCGGATGGCCCGTAGCAATGGCCCCAGTACTTCACACTCCCACAGTACCCCCCATAGGACCCCCTCCGGGGGAAACGGTCAAAAGCCTTCTCCAAATCTACGAAACACATGTAGACTGGATGGGCAAATTCCTATAATCCCCCTATAATTGGAACACACCGTCTGGCCCCCCTCTTTTAAAAAGTGGGACCCCCACCCCAGTCTACCAGTGTACAGGTACTTCACACTTCCGCCACGCGATACTGAATAGGCGTGTTAACAGATAACGACAACCTAACATCGCCAAAACCCTCAGAAGCTCAGGGCTAATCTCATCCACCCCATCATTATAGTCAATATCATTATATCATATGTCATGTATACAGTATAACATCGTATAATTTCATTTCAACTTACATCGTGTAATGTAAAGATATTTCAAATATCAAGAGTTGGCCCGCAGCACGAAAAAAAATCTCTTCTAGTTTTTGAGTCTATAGCTTCACGATCGGACTTCACTCTCATCGGGCATTTATTCAACCCCAAAGAGAATGACCTTCTTTGCGTCCTTCACTCCGTTACCTGAGACCAAGGCCAGCTGTTTACTGGGATGTGTGTGTAATAAAATAGCCAAAGAGTGTGCCTGTGAATATCTCTTCATCTGTTTGTCTGCATCTAATTATCCTTCTGAGTCAACATGTTCTCACAGACACAGCAGAGTTAGCCCGATAACCGAGTCAGCTGACGGTGCCACATTTTTTATGGCTCCCTTTTCATTCAGCTTGAACCAGAACCACATCTGAACGGAAGGTCACACGCCATGTGTTCCGAACGTCTCATCAATGTCTGCAATCTGAAAAAGGAGGAGATTAAAGATTTGTTCAAATTGATTTTCTAGTTCTTCGTCAAAGTGTTAGAATTTCAACTTATTCCATATTTTTTTAAGAGAATGCAATTTTGCAGTAGATCCAGATAATGGGTTTCAGATTCAGGGATTTACTCATGTTGCTCAAAAATACAGAAAGTGAAAAGAAAAATCAACGGAGCCACTGCTTCATGTGGATCTGCTACTAAAGTTATAAATTGAGTAACAAACGTAAGAAAAAATGACCTCCTTGACTGAGTTAATAAAGACTATTATCTTTATAAGATGGTTATGAATGACAGTGGACACTATTGTGCTCCGCGGGATGGGTCAATGCAGATACTTAATTTCACGTTGTTGTACTTTGTATGTCTGAATGTGATTAAAAAAGGTAACATTACAATACAAGCCCATTTCCAAAATTGTTTAGACACTTTTTAAAACAATGATTAAGCGATGATCAAACAGAATGTGATAATGTCATAATCCTTTTGCAAACCCGCAACTTCATTGATGTATATACACAGGAGAATACTCCAAAACATTTGATACGATTTTTCCACAGGTGCATATATATATATATATATATCGCTGCCCGACTCTTCTGTGATGAGACACATAGCTGTTGTAGATCACAGATTTCTCCTCTTGCAGGCTGTAGAAGAAAATAACCACTATTGTTACTATTAGATGATTTAACTATTGTCGTATAGATGTTTAAAAGAATATTCCATAGGATATGTATTGTTCAGAAAAAAAACCCATAACATTGTCTCAACACAGTGTTATTCTCTCTCTTACACGTGACTCGTTGGTTCTGAGTTGACCCGTCGTCTTCCTTCCTCTGTTTTCCCCTGCAGGAAGAGTACAGGGCTGAGGGCATCACCTGGCACAACATCGAATACATCGACAACAGCGGCTGCATCAACCTCGTCAGTAAGAAACCCACGGCGCTGTTCCACCTGCTGGACGAGGAGTGCAAGTATGTCAGCGCTGAAGTAAAGTTTAATGTTGAACATTAACAGACAGTTGTCATTTCCTTTCGAACATCATACCTCTCCTTCACGGCTGATCAGGATCAACGTGATCAATAGAAATGCTTAATTAAAACTCAATGCTCAATACTATTTTGTTAAAAGTGTGAACAAACTTCAGCCTGCGGTCTGAAGAGTACGGCAGCATTCAATTTTGCTTTCACTATTCCACTATCCCAACTGATTTTTTAAATAACTAGCCCGGTTTATGAACAAAGAATTTGTCATTGCATGAATCTTTAAATATAGCTGATTACTGGTGGTTGTTTGACCTGAGCAGCGCCAAGCCCAAGGACAGCAGAATATTGTTACCGTGCTATGTTTGTTCGGATGGTTAACTGATGCAAAATATCCTGGGATGTATTGTGATTAAAGTTGTATAGAGAATGATCCCCTGCTAAAGGAGAGCGGATTCAATTTTGGAGCCGATCCAGGTAAGGGTGCAGAATCTGGTCACTTCCTCTCCTCCTCTTCGTACAGCCTTGATTGACAGGGACATTTATTTGTGAATATCTCTTAAACTTCTCATGATTCTCATGATTCTGATCATTTATGGTTCCAGGTTCAAGGAAATAGGTGGTTCTACTAAGTTTGGCATGAGGTAGAACTAAATAACGCACACACAATCCACCATTACATTATAACTACTGACAGGAGAACTCGGAAAAAAAACATTGACTCCCTCGTTACCATGACACTTGCCAGGGGGTGGTATATATAAGCAGCAGGTGAACACTTTATCCTCAATTTCACATGTTGGAAGCAGGGAAAACATTCAAACCTAAAGATCTGAGTGACTTTGACATGGAAATAAAGATCTGAAAACTTAGACCATATCTGAAACTGCATGTATTGTTGTGTGTTCCTGGTTTGTAATAGTTAGTAAGGTAAACAGGATCATGGTAATTCATGATGCCGTGGAGGAGTATAGACTTGTATGAGTTGTTGAGAAGGGCTGCTGGCTCTGATAGAAAGGTGTCAGAACACACAGTGACATCACAGGAATATTAAAATTTGAAAGCTGTGAATTCTTCTATAGTGTACCTTGATAGGTATATATAAGCGTTTATCGTATGAATAAATTTGAGGAATTTAGTTTTAGCTTTTATGCTTTTTTTAGATGCATTAATGAGGTAGCAGAGGCCAAACGAGAGGCTTATGACGAGTTGTATGAGAGGTTGGACACCAAGCAAGGAGAAAAGGACTTGTACTGAGGCAGAAGGATGGCAATGGGAAGGATGTGCAGCACACATTTTTCCCCATAGAGACGGGAAGAATGTCTACAGCATTAAGGATAGAAATTGAAAATTTCACTAACAAGTGAGGAGAATGTGAGGGTAGTACTTTGAAGATTTTCTTTGGGAGTGACGAGGATGGACAGGATTAAAAAGGAGCACATCAGAGGGGAAAGCCCTGGTTGGACGTCCTGGAGACTAAGTGAGAGGCCAGATTGAGATGGAGTTAAAGAGGAGGGATAGTGGATCTATTCATAGACGGATGCTGGAGATGGAGCTGCCAGGCAGGAAAAGAAGAGGAAGACCAAAGAGGAGGTTTCTGGATGAGGTGAGAGAGGAAATGCAGGTGGTTGGTGTGACAGAGGTAGATGCCGAGGACAGGGAATGATGGAAACAGATGGTCTGCTGTTTAGATTCCTAAAGAGAACAGCCAAAAGAAAAAGAAGGAGATGCGTTCATGATAAAATATGTCAAAGGATTTTCTTTTGTGGAAGCCTGGAGGGTATTTTGATCATTGCATAGTAGTGTAATATTTGCCATTTCTTGTCAGATAATGAAAGATAACTTAAGATGCACCTCTTTAGTTTTGGGATGTTTTTAGCTCTGCTAAGGTTTTAGATCCTTTTTTTATTTTTTATTATGTGTTTCTAAGATGACCTATTAATATTTACATTCTTGCGTTGTTCGAATGTTTTGCAAAGCAAGGTGCTCGGTGTAAATGCCTTCTGCTCATTATCTTGATGGATTCAGACAGTGAGCCTTTAAGAAGAAGGCCTTAACTGAAGGATAAAGATGCACTTCCTTCTCGGCCAGCTTCTCTGCCCCTTGTTTCAAATGTTTCTCCCTGTTGTTAAATGCTCTCCTCCTGAAGGTCAGCGCGGTGCATCTGTCGCCGTCATAAATCAAGCACAGCGCTCTCCCACCCCGCTCACATAAAAACACATCAGGGGAACAAACACAGCCGTATTTATTCATGTTAGCTGTCATTTTGCCAGCCACTTAGTGTAGATGCTTCATCTGGATCAAATAACAGCTGGAGTGGACCGAATTGTGTGTATATGATTGTATATATGTGTGTGTGTGTGTTGCAGACCCCTTTTAGAGAATTAGGGTCAAAGGGGCATTTCTAAAGAAAAAAAAATAAGGGGGATGATCTCTCTTGGGCTTTATGCTGCCACAGGACGGGGCTTCATGTTAAATGATTACACTGAAAAAAAGAAAGACGCTCAGAGATCTCATCATTCACAGTTAGTGGAGCTCGCAGGGCTTCAGGGCCTCTGGAGGAGTGGATTGGATTACTGGAGTGTAGGGGGGGATGCGTAAGGGAGTTAATTTCTCCAGCATCGAGCATTAAGACCCCTGTGGATGTGCTTCAGTATGTTCTTTTAGGTTTGTCATTCCAGACGTCTGAGGTTTGCAGCTAATGGATAAAATGTCCATGATGCAAAGGTGAATCATCTTCTTTTTTATCTTTCGGCTGTTCCTCATTGGGGGGGCCAAAGTGGATCATCTGTTTCCATCCATGATCCGGTTTTGAAATGAGTTTACTCTTCCGCACATTGATGGCATGGGTTTTACGCCAGATGCTCTTCCTGACGGAACGCTCCACATTTATCTAGGTTTGGTACCAGCACTGGGAGGACACTGATTTTTGTCTCCTTCATGGCTTCATGGCAAAGGTGAATACATCAAACAAAGGAGTTCACTGGACTTTAGTTCAATGTGAGCTGCAGCATTGAGCATTGAACTGGGTTCTAGTCCCTAAGGGTCGTGGGAAGCTTTGGAGATATGGGGGGCTTAATCACCCTCAGCCCCCGGGCATCACCAGCCGAGACTGGGTTCCTCAAAGTCTGCATGTAAACATTGTAACTCACATTACATACTCTGATCCATCATGTGAAGTTAGGGGCAGATTGGACAATAGACGATGGAGTTATGACGGTTTCCTGTTTGATGGGGAGATGTCGCTGTGTTTGCTGCCCTGGAGCATCCAGACTGTTAATCAGACACTCAAAGTTTTGACAGATTTTAATCTTTGTGGTCTGAACATGTCAGACACCAAGTTTGAAGTAAATGGGGTCAAAAGTCTAGGACGATATTGTTGAAACGCAAAGAAACAATGGAAAACACTTCAAAGCAAACAGTTATTTCAAAAATAGTAATAATAAACCTGATTTGTATAGCATTTTTCAAAGAAAAGTTACAAAGTGCTTTACAGGATAAAACTAACTACAAGGGAGTTCAAAAGCTGAGGGATACTGACTAGTTGGGTTTACATGGTACGCTTTTCTCCTTTTCGAATTAAACCTTTCCGAATTGCAATGTCGGTCGCCTGTTTACATGACTCGTGGACTTTTCCGACCCGGTGTTTACATCCATCAACTCACATAATGGGAAACGCTTTCACTGATACGCAGACGATCCACACTCCCGTTCATAAGCTGGCGATAATGCCTCATAAACCTTGGTGCCGACCGCCAACAAGCGCCCAGAAAAAGAATACGACAAAGAGGGTATGCGCGGAAGTGACTTTTTGCCCATCTAACCGTTCAAAAATGCAAACGAAAGAAAACTAATTCGGAAAGGTTCTTTCCATTCATCAAAGGGTGATTACATGCCGGATTTTCTTTACGATTGGACGTCTTTTCCGAATCTAATCGGAATTAGGCCTAGTAAACCCACCATGTCCATGTAAACCCACCTACTGAAAACGACCCTTCACCTTTAGTGCTGAGCCGGGACTCAGGATCGGCCAGCAGATATCTCTCTGAAGATCTCGGACTACGCCCGGGCTCTTAGGAAGCTCAGTGATAGAACTGACAGCTAAGATAGGAAAGACTTAAACAGTAACTGGCAAGATCTTAAAATCCATTCTAAAACTAAGTGTTAACCAGTGAAGAGATGTTAGAACAGGGCTGATGGGGTTTTTTCTTCCAGTGTTTTTTAAAACCCGAGCTGCTGCATTCTACTGGAGATGTGAAATAGCTCTTTGGCTTCAACCTGAATACAAAGAATTGAAGTTATATAAACAAGATGAGATGAAAGCATGGGTGACTTTCTCCAGATCAGAGCGACAGATAAAAAACTTTATCTTGGAGATGATGCTTAATTGATAAAAGCCATATTTACCAATGTTAGTTTGTTTTTTTTGTTTTTTTTTACAATGAAAGGACGCTATCAAATATCACAGCCCGGTTTTTTGTCTGCAGGATTGATTTGTGAGGACCTGGGCCCAGGATGGTCCTTTAACAAAAAGATGTATGGGGGAGTGAAGAGAATTATTTCTGACTTATTTTCCTTTTGAGAAGGTTAGGTGACATCCAGCTCTTTATTTCAGAAAGACAGAAAGAAAGACGGTTTGAATTAATATTGAAATAGCTCTGTTGACTGGATTTTAATGGTACATAGATCAGTGGATCATCGACATAACGATGTAACTGGATTTTATGATTGTTCATAATATGACCCAGTAGCAGCATGTTTATATGAAACAGTAAGAGGCCAAGGATGGAGCCCTTGTGTGTCCCCACACCACAGGTCAGAGGGGCCCCAGAGGAGGAGGCATTGTCTAAGGCTATAGAGAGAGTCTTAATAGAGGAGTAGGATTTGAACCACTGTAAAGCAGTTCTTCTAATTCCCATCCACTTTTCATGTCGATCCAGTAGGATTTCATAACGTACTGGATCAGAAGCTGAGCTCAGATCCAAAAGAATTAAAAACCGAGCAGTTGAGCAGAGAGTAAGTGGTCTTTAGTCACTTTAATGAGGTCAGGTTCTGCACTGTGACGAGGACGAGAGCCGGATTCAGTTGATCAAACACGTTTTGCATTTTCATAAAAGGCATCAACTGTGAGTAAAGAAATTTCTGTAAGACTTTTTATAGAAGCAGTAATTTAAAAATGGTTCTGAAATGAATAAGATCAGTAGGATCCAGGCCCGGCTTTTTAAGAAGAGGGATGCACTGCAGCTTGATAGATGAGGGAAAACAGCCAGAGGACAAAGAGAGCTGTTAATATTTATACATGGAAAAATCCAGATTCTATTCTACAAAGTGAAAAATGAGGGTAATTTGTAATGAACCGTTTTTCCTCATCGCCAAGCGCCTGCTCACGAGAGAACTGTTGGTTCTATGTAAACTAAACGGCATCGTTTGGACCGGCAGTTTGGGAATGAGAAGACCAGCGTGTCTGCATGATACCTCCTTTATGCAGCTCAGGAAACTGTCCAAGATCAGTTTGGTTTTATCCAGTAGTAATTTAGAGATTCATGCTTTTATTTCCGTCCGTTGAGTCGACAGAAACTACAGGTTGTATAAAATGCACCAGCCAGATTCACCACCAGAATCGAAAAGTGAGAGAACAGTCCTCCTGTTTTAGCTTCCCTTCAGCGGCTTGATTTTAAAGTTTAATGATAACGTTTAAGGTCGGTCCTCTAATACTTCTCTGACCTCTTGAGACCTTTGGTGTCCTGTCGTAGCATAAGGTCATCACTCTGTTAGCCGTCCCATAATCCGGCGTTAAGACTGATGGTGACCGAGTTTTTGTGGTCGGGAACCCTTCACACACTGCCGTGATCATTTTTCCTCTTTTAAATATTTTTTAAAAGCATCTTTTTATAAATAGAATTTCCACTGAGCTTTAGACTGAATTAATCTGTTAAGTTGCTTCCTGAGCCTTTTAATGCATTCTTTGTTTTAATGTCTATTTTTAGGATTTTGAATGTTTTTTTTAATAGATGTTATCACTGTTTGTCATTTATTCCATTTTTTATATAACTTTGTTTATAAAGTGCCGTATAAATGAAGTTTATTCCATTTCGAACTGAAAATAGATGAGTCCCTTTTGGATACTACAAAAAAAAGAAGTTCTGACCAACAAAACTCATCAAATCAATTTCTTTGGCCAGGTGTGCTTGACAGAGAGAAGTATCAGAACTTACAAATAAAAAGGAATTTCTGCACACTGACTAAGTTGCAAAATAATTAGGTGCCCCAGCACTAACAGTGCATTGACCCTATTGTATAGTTTTTATTGCAACCTTTCAGCGAAGGTTTAAAAAAAATAAATAAATGCAAGTTAGTCTGCAAAAAAGTAGTTCTATAATATGATATCCCGGGGAAAAAAGTCTCTGATGGCAGATTTCGCTGCATTTTAATCCTTTGTGTTTTGATCCCGTTTCCTCTAGTTTCCCTCAGGCTTCCAATCAAACCTTGCTGGACAAGTTCAAGCGTCAGCATGAAGGAAACAGCTACATTGAGTTCCCTGCTGTCATGGAGCCCGCCTTCATCATCAGGCACTACGCCGGGAAGGTCAAGTACGGAGTCAAGGTGAGACGTTGGTTCTGATGCTCCACTTCAGCTGACTGTACCGTCAGCCTAAAGGCTGTTAGATGTAGCAAATCCTGCACCGTTATGAGGATGTAATTATTACTACTATACTTATTGTTACTATTATTAACTAATTGTTAACTTCTGGACCGGTACCAAGGTTCACAAAGCAGTTAACTCAAGCAACCCAGTTTTGAGCAGGTTTTTGGAATATTGGATTTAGAATGTTTACTTTTTTTGATACATTAGAATAATGATTATTAGTTATTGTAAAAATTACAATTGATAACTTGAGTAAAACACTAATAGTGACCCAAAAAACAAGGATCTACACCGATCGACCATAACATTATAACCAATGGTTAGGTCAGAATAGCACTGATTATCTCGTTACCCAGGCACCTGTCTGAAGGTAGGATATGTTAGACTGCCTGAATATGTGAGTTGGAGGCTCTTCTGTCCTTATAGCGGCACTCTTGAACAATCTCTGTGAAAAAAACGGTTAGTGTTGGGGTAGAACTCCCTGAAAATATACCTGTAAGTTTGATATTTCCAACTAGGGCTCTTACAAAAACTTGTCACTAGGTGCGGTATGTTAGGCAGCAGGTGAACATTTTGTCTTGAAGCTGATGATTTTTTGATCAGGAAAAATGGTCCAACGAAAGGATCTGATTATCTCTGACAAGACTAGGCAAGTGGCTCAGTGCATCTCCAGAACCGCAGGTCTTGTTGGGTCTTTCGGGTCTGCCTTGGTTAGTACCTACCAAAGTGATCCAACCAGCGGCAGGAACATAGGCACCCAAGTCTCACTGTTGTGTGTGTAGAGTGGAGACCTGCCTGAGTCTGGTCCCACAGGAGACATAACGTTGCTGAACATTTTAATGCTGGTTCTGGTAGGGAGGTTTCAGAATACACAGTGCATCACAGAGCTGTTTTGGTGTCGAAAATGGGGCCTAAAGATTATTAGCCTGGTGGCTTCAATGTTGGATTTCACTGGCAACAGTCACTAATGCTTAGAAAGGCTGTGAAACAATGTCGGGCAGAGGTGACCCACAGTCTGATAAACGCTCATCCAGTGTTTTTTTTCATCATTTACGATCACATCTCGACCATCTGTTGTCCTGTGAATCAGCGCGTGAGCTAAAATCCTGCGGCTGTAAACTCTTTGTGTCGGTGTGTCCGCATTCAAGCTCCTTCTCTTTTTACGTAAACATTCATGCAACAAAGCTGCAGTAGACCCATTATGTCTTCTGATCTAGTCAGACTGTGGGTTCGCGTTCCAGCTGCGTTTTGATGAGAACCGTGTGCTGAGATGAGGGAATGCGGTTTGACTGCATCGTAGAAATCTGTGACAGTCGGCTGTCGGGTTTGTGGAAAGGTGTCCGTATCTGCTGAGAGATGTTGTTTGGTGTGAACCATGTAGTGAATATGGAGAAGCTGGTTTGCCGTTGGTTCGGCGATGAACACACAGCTGACTCCTAGCACATGTAAGAGAGCCTGATGACGGTTTTTAAGTTCATACTGTTCATTTACTAACAGACAGATGAGTGAAAGTGTTTCTGCGCCGCAGATTCACAGTAGTGACACGTGTTCGGACAAATATACAGATAATATCTGTATTTCCAGTCATTAAAGGAATAGTTCAGCATTATTTATAATAATATTCTTGAAAAATCAGGGATATTATGGAATCTTCTTTGCAGACGGCATCACCGCAGATCCTTTGTATTAAAGGAATATCTCAAAAACAACATCATCGATATTTTTTCAAGTCTTATACCCACATAGACCTACGTGTAAGGAAGAACTGGATTGATTTTGAGAAAGGTCGATAAAAATCAGGTGTAGGGTTGTAATGGATTGTACCTGACAGCTGAATACATTTGCGTCTTTCTTTCATTCAGGACTTCAGAGAGAAGAACACGGACCACATGCGTCCCGACATTGTGGCTCTGCTCAAAAGTAGCAAGAACGCCTTCATCTGTGGCCTGATGGGAATCGACCCCGTGGCAACCTTCCGCTGGGCCGTGCTGAGAGCCTACTTCAGGGCCCTGGTGGCTTTCAGAGAGGCTGGCCGCAGACACACCCACAAGAAAACTGGTGAGGAAAAGTAGATCAAATAGGGCGGCAACTTAAAGATACTGAAAAGTCTCCCTCTAAGTAATGAAAATTATTATTATTATTATTAACCATAACAGCAAAGAATAGTGTTGTCCTGCTGTGAACAACAAGATGTGTTTATGGAGGAGAGGAGTTTTGATGATGATGATGAAGAGGAGGAGGAGAGTTTTCATTTGCTTTTACACACTGTAAGGAATAATATAGTGTAGACTTTTCTTGAAAATGTCACTACAGACTATGTACCTGCGTTCACCAGCCTCACTGCAGTTTCACATTCTGTCCGATTTTCCCTTCCCGCCCTTTTTTTCAGGGAATGATGCAGCCGTTCCCTGTGCAGTTGTCAAAACTGTGGACAACTTCAGCTTCCTTCATCATCCAGTTCACCAGAGGAGCCTTGAGATCCTTCAAAGGTGCAAAGATGAGAAGTACAGTAAGTAAATCTCCCCGACAATGAAAATACTCTCTACCATGATGTAAAA
This sequence comes from Lophius piscatorius, assembly GCA_009660295.1. NCBI lineage: Eukaryota > Metazoa > Chordata > Actinopteri > Lophiiformes > Lophiidae > Lophius > Lophius piscatorius. The sequence continues at coordinate 27,365 of VRLP01006550.1, forward strand.
ATATTCCTAAACATTAATCAAAAATACTCTGATAAGCCATAACATTAAAACCACCTGCCGATGAATGTCCCATTTTTTCACCAATGCAACTCTGTGATGCTCTGTGTCTGCTGAGACCTTTCTATCAGACAGAAAACTCATTAGCTTGGTGTCTTAGTGGAGTCTTATGTAATAATAGTGAAAGTATTAGTTATTAGTATTATTATTAGTTCATTCCCTTCATTGGCTTCCCATCTCCACCAGGATTGATTATAAGATCACTCCTCACTCACCAGTGCATCCATGGTAACGCACCCCCCTACCTAAAAGAACTACTCACCCCACTGACCTCAACACGATCCCTCCGTTCTACCCACTCAT
>VRLP01006551.1:0-27713 GCA_009660295.1 Lophius piscatorius
AACTGATAGGATGATGTTAATATGAACTTTGCCAGGAAGTGAATTGTAGGATGATGATTCACAACTTCCTTGTCAAAACATGTTTATGTAACCAACTACCTGAATATGTGTGATATTATATCACACATATTCAGAAGAACCTGTAAGAAGCTAACATGACATCATTGTAGAACTACGCTAATGTGTCTGACAAATAAGTCAGTGATAGTTAAAGATTCTTTTCATCTCTTATTTTCTCCGTTATGTGGAAACTCACTCAGACTTTTTTTATTTCTATTTACCACAATTGGTAATGAATTATTATCTAATTATTATCTTATAAATGGTATTTACTTCCACTTCCGAAGTTCTACTTCGGAATATTCAATATTCAACTTTCTCTCTCGAATGTTTTTTTCAGGTCATTTGTAGAGTCTTTAAAAGAAATAAAATATCAGATGAATGGAAAACAACAAAATCTGAAGAATTGAATTAGATCCCAAAGTGATAAAATCAATACTATGCCAGTGTTTATACAATTCTCAACATTCCATGTTTAAGTTACACTTTGGATGATGTAAATATTTTCACTCTAACGAAACCTAAGGAGTGCTTTTATCACTAAATATTACGTTGTTCATTTACAGTGTATTTTCACATTCACAATTTTATTCCCGTTAAATTTATATTTACAACATTAAATTAAGATATTAATAGGCATATTTTTATTGGCATAATTGCTTATGAAGTGTGAGCAAAATGTTCTGAACATATTTACTATCTATCAATTCTTACACTACTATCTATTCATGGATTTACCAATGATTTATTGGAATTTAAAGTTTTTTTTATTATTTTCACAGCAAATACTGATATTTGTGATGAATTAATATTAATGAATTATTTCCTTAATCATCTGAGAGCCCTTAATTTTATCATAAATTAGAAAACCATATGAATTGCTACCTCCTGTCGTCCAGCAGGTGGCGGTAATACGCGTATAATTATGGAAGAAGTGGGAGGCGAAGAAGAAGCAGAAGTAGAAGAAGAAGTAGAAGTAGAAGAAGAAGTAGAAGTAGAAGTAGAGGTAGAAGAAGAAGGAAGAGGAGCCGACGTAAAAAGCTTTGAAAACAAACCGAACACAGGTGACCTGCTTTTTTCCTTAGACTTCAAAATCATAGTTCACGTCGTAATTTACAAATATTGAGTAGTTTTAACTAGTGATAGATGTTTAGCTCTGTAAATATGATTACTTCTATTTTTCTAACCTCTTACGCCGCAACGTCCTCTGGCCAGCATCGAGTTCATTTTAAAATGTGACAAATCAAAGACAGGCAGGATTGTGTTGTGATTTGTCAGTGGAAGAATTTAATACCGATGCTGTAACGGTGTAACTACCCACCTAATAACATTAATAAGATACAGCAGATCTTAATTAATCCCCACATGCGAAGTTATAGCGTTTCAGCAGCTCAGTGAAAACGTCACTGTTGCGATTGAAAATAAAAAATATATATAATAAAGTGTAAAGTGGTAATACGATATAAATAAAAGACATGGCAAGTGTTAAGTAAAAAAATTTATTTTACAATGTTGGAAAGTCTTTATTATAGTGTATTACCAAATTTGCTAATAATTTGTTGTCAAAAATATATACTTTTAATTGCTTTCCTGGCAAGGCATTTCGTTTTTATTTCACTGACACAATGAGCTTCCTGTCTTAACATATAATTTAAATGACTTGCATTTTTTGTGAAAACTTTTGCTTTCCAGATTCACAGTAATGTGGCAGAAATGGGTTGCCTATTCCACCTCCTGGTTTCTCGTAGCGACTTTTGTCCTGGACGGTTTCTGCTCATCTTGTCTCAACGTTCCGTTTTGCTTAGAGAGTTCAGCTCCAGTGTTCTGATCAGCCGCAGCTTGAAAGAGAGCTACAGGCTTCTGCAACTGCCTGACGAAGGACACAGCAGTCCAATGCAGGTGAAAGAGGCTTACTTGCACCTAGCAAAACTCTACCACCCTGACTCTGGTGCTCCAACTGCAGATTCAGTGTTGTTTGCCAGAGTTGAGGAAGCCTACCGAACTGTTCTGGCACATCAGAACAAGACCAAGCAACCTGATCATGGGAAGGAAGTGGACGAAAAGGAGTCTAGAGCTACAGCACTTGCACACAGACACTACCTCAGCTATGAAGGTGTGGGTTCAGGCACACCAAACCAGCGAGAGCGCCAGTATCGACAGATCCGTGTCGACCGGGCTACTGAGAAGGTTTTAAACTACCGGCAGAGGGAACATGAGATGGCTGCGGCTGCAGAGGGTGCGCTGGTGGAGCGCGACCTGCGTCAGCGCAGTCGAAAGATCAAGATCACCCAGGCCGTGGACCGGCTTGTGGAGGATCTGATTCAGGAGTCCATGGCAAGAGGAGATTTCAGGAACCTAAGTGGAGCTGGAAAGCCCCTCAACAAGTTTGAATACAATCCATATGCTGATCCCATGACCCACAACCTCAACCGCATCCTCATAGACAATGGTTACCAGCCATCCTGGGTCGTCACACAACGCGACATTCGAGACACCACTGCTAAGATCCGAAAGAGTTTATTGGATGAGAGGGCTGGACTTGGCAACCCCATGACCCCAAAAGAGCACAGCCAATGGGAGCAGCTGTGTGCTTCTGTAGAAGAGGATCTGGTGAAACTCAACAAGATTGTGGACAATTACAACCTTGTCGTTCCGATGCTCAACATGCAAATGGTTCACTTCAGTTTGTCACGAGAGATTGAGCGTGCTGTGAGAGGGGCCCAGCAACTCAGACTGGACCAGCAGAGGGAGAGAGAAAAGAGGAAGGAAGAGAAGCAAAGAGCAAATGCTGCTACGAAATCAAAAATTGCCAAGCAAGGAATGATGACTTGGATGAAGATTTTCCTCACATTGAAATACTAAAACTGAAATTAAGTGAGCCTGAGAATATTCAGCTCAGAGGTTTATTTGTTTCTGCTGGGTTTTTGTAAAATAAGCCAATAATTAGAACCCAGGGGGACATGTCCCTTACAGCCTTGTATTTATACACATTCAGAATCTTTTCACAACGGTTGTCCAGATATCCAAGATGGTCTTCAGCTGTTAGTGGAAGAAAAGACCTGAGCAATCACGGTTGTTGGATACAAACTCTTTGGACATGCACGTGATGATTACAAGGATCACACAATGAGTCAATTTTATGGTACTAGTCGTTTCTGTGAAATTACTGCTCTGACTCTCTAACTTTTGGTTGCTATGTGACATTAAAAGTTTATACAATCAACACATGTGTAACAGAGTGGTTTTTCATTTTTCTTTTAAATCTAAGAAACAGCTAAATGTCTCATTCTGGAATGGAAGCTGCTCCAGGGTTGGAGATGACAGTGGACTCCTTGCTCCTGCCTCTGTCACTCACAGCCTCCCTGTGCAGAGCCTTTGCGACAGCCCTGGGCGGAGTCATTGTCTTGGCCCAGTCTTGGGCAATGTACTGGTGGTACGGATCATGAGAACCTTCCATCTTCTTAGAGCGAATGTAGCTGAGCATGATGCCAAATGTGAAAAAGCTGAACATGCCAACCACCAGAAGGATGTACATGATGCCATGAGACTGAGCCTGGGCCTTGACTTGATTCACGTGGTGCACAGCCTGCTGGGTAGTGTTCTGAGGTGTCAGTGGAGACAGGATACTTGAGCTGTTGAGGCAGTGCTGTAGGAAGGAGAACAGGAGGGACTGCAGCTCAGTGGTGTTGATGTGTGACATGGCTGACCCCTGCTGGATGCTCAGCAAACTGCAACAGAAGGGGAGAAAGTATATACTACAATGAAATTGCATATACTTTATTGGTCAATAGTCATACAAGTACAAGCTGTACACAGTACAATATCGTGATATTTGGTCTCTGCCTTTGACTCATTGCCGAGGGATTAAATATTAGAAAAAGTGTTAAGAATGTTTAGACGATCATTCCTCATAACCTGGTCACGAAAGACAAAGGAGCATGATTTTCGAGCTGAAGATGACTAGACCCTCAGTTTGTAAAATATTAAATAGGTTTTTCTTTGATACTATAAATGCATGATAAGACATCAATGTAAATATGAAAAAGCTAAATGAAAGGCACAGAGTGAGAAAAATGACACTTTTCAGTTATTTGAAATCTCATCAAGAAGAAGAAGTAGATTCAAGCATGATCATGATCTAAATATATATTAATTCAAAAGTATTCTCTTGTTTCCTGACGATGCTTGAGTTTAATTGTTGGAAATCCAATTCTTTTTTCTTTAGTTTGTCTTATATTTCCAGATAAGTTTTTGTCTTATTAGACTGCAAATTAAGTGATAAACAAACTGGTTCATACAAAGTATGCCTACATGATTATTCAGGTATTTCTCAGGCGAAAGAAAAGCCTACCTGTCACAGATCTGGAATCAGCAGATATGGATCATCTCAAGACTGGTGTTGCCAGAAAGAGCTGCTTCCAAACTGGAACTCAAATATAACAGTGTATTGCCCTTTCTCTTTGCCGTAGTGAGCACGCCTTCATGCTCGTGCTTTAACGTGGAAAAGATAGCGGGAATGTTCAACATGTCATCACATTTAATGAACAAGGAGGTCACAGGGCAAGGTCAGATGCTCACAATAACGAGGCAGCTAAATGAATAGCTCACTCCAGGAGTGCACATTTATTGTCAGTATACCAGATTTGTTACAGAAGTGGTAATCTAGGAATATGTCTTGAAAAATATTAAAAGTTAATACGTTTATGTTTCTGTGCGAGGCAAAGTGGATTGATTTTCCACCATCAGGGACTGTAGATACTGTTTCCAATATTGTTTATGGCTCACACCCACTTTGGGAAGAGAGTTTGTGGTTGGTTGTATTGCCTCATGTAGTAAGAAAATCTTTATTGATCACATATTAAAAAAGGAAAAGGAGCATGTGCCCGCTTTGGGACCAGTGTCCTGGTCTGCCGCATGCTGGAGAACAAAGCTGCTTTCAGGCTGTGGGTAGTTTGGATATTCTGTAGCACAGATCAGACTAGATTGAGTTACAAGACAATCACCTCCAAATGTCCTTTAACTGAGAGCTACAGTGTGTACGTGTCTGTGTGTGTGTGTGTTGCCTGAAGATGTGATGTGGTACTCAAACAAGGAATGGTTGTCAAACATGGTAATGTTTGGTTTAGAGATTAATGTTGTATTTTCTCCACAACAACAACAACAACAACAAGAATATTAAATTGTATTTGCATGCTAAACATCATGAGCAACATCCCCAAAAACAAGGTAATTTATGGATTGTGGATCTTTATCGAAGCTAACTCTAACTAAATTGCGTATGTCATTGTTTTCATGTTTAAGACTTTGTCATAGGGCAAGAAAATGACTTACAAAAACACTATTGTGTTTAAGCTATTTTGTAATTAATTTTTCAAAAAGCATTGACAGACATACATTTTATTCCGACCAACATGTTGTTTATGTATATTCTATATTCTTTCATTTTGGAAAAACTAAACCAAATTTAACATCCCAAGGAACATGTATGTAAGCATTCTATCGCGACAGAATATTTAACATGCAAAATCAAGATATTTCTATGTTATTACAAAAATACAAATATTAAATATAGGAATACATTTTCTACTACAACAGAATCCCAAATTTATGACGTTATCACGTTCCGTTATTATGAGAATAATGTGGTGTGACTGTCTGTTAGTTGGGCTCTACAGTGGACTACAGAGTCTACCGGTGATGATGTCATCAGTGGGCGACTTCAAGCGCTCTCTCTGGTAGGACCTAAGCTTTAGGGTTTTTTTAAGAACACTTTGTATCATGTGTTTATTGAAAAAGGGATCCTAAATGGAGCCAACTCAGTTACCTGAACCATCAGCTTCTATTTACAGACAACAATGCTGGTTGCATCATCATCAATCTCTGATATATTTGTATCTCTTGGAAGAATTGTGGTAAAGTAATTATTCCTGCTAGGAACAAATTAAAAAAGTTTAAAGACAAAGATTAAAGACAAGATTTCATACCAAGATATTTTTCATCATGGTCTCTTCCCATCTCAGATGTTTTAAATGTTTAATGGTGACTCGAGACAAATGAAGGTTACTCTAGTTGCACCCCGTCAGAGTTGTCTTTTGATTCCAACTGCCTGGAAAAAACAAAACAAAAGTGAAATATTACGTGTAAGAAACAGCATGAAGACAAGCATAATGAATCCCTAAAAAAACCTACTTATATTTAAACGTCAGTGTAAAAACCATTTTTCTCTCTGCTGCTCAAGCTTATTTCGAGAATGTACATATAATTAAAGGTTTAAAGATTAATCCTAAATTGCATTAAAACAAAAACTACAAAGACTCACTCTGTCTGAGTCTTGAGAGCTTTACGAGCATCCCGAGCTTCATGCTCCTCGGAAATCTTCTTGTAACAGTAGACGAGAATCAGGATGAGCCACAGCTGCAGAACCACGATCAGCACATACATTAATATCTCACAGATCACTGCGGTCAGCTCCGGATTGGCTGAGAAAGAGGAACCAACAGTATGACATGAGAGAAGGAACATATGCTCCAGGGTTCAGACTCTCATTGACATGTGAAGCGGAGACACAGACTCTCTGTGTTACATTGTAGAACTTGATGGACTGGTAATAAACTATGGAAGAACTCTGATTTAAACTAAGAAAAATTCAAATGAATATTTTTACTGGCACAGCAGCAACAGAATATTTCAGTATCACATTATAACATGGAAAGTTATGATGGAATAAAATTTCCTGACCTCTAACTTAAATCGACCTCATCCACAATTTCATGCTTTCACAAGCATTCACACCAGATGCACAATTCAGCACTATCTTCTACTGCCCACGCCCAACTCTTCCACCAAGTCTTATGAAAACCTGACAAACAGTTCATGCGTTATCGCTAAAAATGCTGAAAAAGAGCCAATCTCATAGTTTTACAGGGTGTGAAAAAAATAATTTGCCCTTTTGTCTGGATCCATTCCAAATATGATGTTTTATTCCAGGTGACTTACCACTCCCTCTGACCCAGTTTGATGTTAATCTTTCGAGGAGGTAATGTGTAATACACCAAAATTGGTCAAAATCATGCATTGTTCAGAGAATTGGAAAAAATCCTGAATTCACTTCTTTATCTGGAATCACGTCTAAATCAAAAACGTCTACCAAGGTTCATAAGAATCCCTCAAATAGTTTAGTCGTAATGGATAAATTGGTGATGAAAAAATGAAAACAATTTTTTTGAATCCGCCCCTTATTCTGTTACAAGTTTCAAAAATCTTTGAATTTTAAATCGCCCTATCAGAGATGTTCTTGGGTGAAACAACATCATATCACATCATTGGTAATTAGTGTGTCCTCATTAAGCATTGATTGCGGCAGTAATCCTCCTCCTGATGGACTGACACGACCTGTGAATGGCATCGTCTGGTCTGTTGAGCTCATCAAACCCCATTGGTTTAATGAAGTTAACACCTCGACTGTACAGAACTATAACATCGCTCTCCTCCACAGACAAAAGCCCACTAACAGGCCTCTGAGGTCACCCAATCTGCCGGCCTCCATCATACGATTTTTGTATTGCTCTGGCGTGTACAGGCTTATTATATGTGTTGTAATGGGTGGTGAGCTTTTACATCCCTTGCCTGCACATTTACTTCCTGTCTTTTCAGAGCACACCCCCATCTTACCGACAGCCACCACACTGAGCTCCACCTCTTTCTCCACAGTGACGAGCTCATCATGCTGGGACATGAGGAGGGTGCGGTGGATGGTGCAGCGGTATGTCCCCGTGTCATTGAAGGTGACATTATGAATGTAAATGGCTCCCGTTTGAATATCCCTGTTTAGAGTCCCATGCCACTCCAGACGATCGCTGAAATCTTCGTGGAGGATTTCAGCACTGGGGTGGTCATAGTGGAAAATCTGAGAGATGGAAACAAACAGGAATATTACAATATTATTGCAATCAAAGGACGAGTGTCCTAGTACAATTAATGTACTAATTTGTGCTCTTACTTCTCCATTTGTACTGCATTAATACACATTTACTCTTCTGTAGTCACAAATTTGGAACAGTGTCACATGTTCTTCTAAAGCTGATAAAAATATTGCCAATATTTTTACTCACCTGCGAGTACTAACAGGAAGTTGATTTGGAAAATAATATTTTTCACCCAAAAACTTGATTTTTTAAAAATTGTTTGTAATAGTCTGTTTGAAGACTCTGGTGAACTCACATGCCTGAACTCTTCCTCTCCCTGGGGTTTAAAGTGCCAGTCAACAGTTGCTCGGGCAGAGACCTCCTCTCTACTCTTACAGGAGATGCAGCCCAGCAGGAAGTCTCCTCCTGCCACGGCTTTAGTCAGAGAGTCCACCTCTGCACAGCCGCCGCTGCACTCAGACACTGCAGGAACCAAGATGGAAGGGGAAAAGAGGATTGGACACACAGACGGGGTCGAGACATTAATTATTAATTAATATAAATACAAGGAATAGATCTAGATCCAAGAGAGAAGGCAACAAATACTTTCTGCTTCAATCTTGATAGTCAACAACAGATCAATTCAGTATTCTTTACACGAGATATAGGAGATAAAACAATGAGAATTGTAAGAAGAAGAAGAAGAAGAGGAAATAGGAGACGAAGAAGAATGCGTAATAACAATACATTCTACGTTATTTAAAAGAAAAGCAGTCATATGATATAAAACATATATAAATGATTTTTATATAGTTAAATAAGATGTGAATAATCAACTTAGGGTACAGTTGTAATACAGTGTGGTATATGAGCATAGTTTAAATGGAGATGTTCGATTTAATTTGATTAAATGTGTCTTTTTTTACGTAGTCGGTCATTGTAACTAATGTTGGGGAAGTTTTGCGAGACAATATTGCAGAGTTATAACAGATTGTTTATGCCCTGATGAAATGTATCTCCTGTAATATCTACTGACTGAGTTTTAATCAACATGTGAAAAGAAACTGTGTGTTACTTCAGGAAATGAGAGTCTGAGGTTGAGTTTTATGAAAGGCAATAGAATAAAGACATTCATAGATGAATTTCATATAATCTTTTAATTCTTTCACATTTTTATATGTAATAGTTTTTTATAGTTAAATTACGGTTAATGCATATTGATTGACAGCTACTCAATCATATTACAAATACAGTGGTTTATTTCATTATTTATGACCTCCCAGAAATTTTCTTTCTCCAATTTGTTCTTCTTTAAAATGTTCATTTCTAAAAAACCTCCGAGGGGCCCTGAAAAACAGATTCAATTGTTTTACTTACTAGAAACTAATTTTAAACCGCTCTACTTCAATCACCGACATGAATAGTTTTCCATAATTAACTCATAGATCGTCTTGGACTCACCAAAGAGACTGAAGACGACTAAAAGAGGAAAGCGGTATATCATTTCTGCCGTTGAACAAAATGTTGATCCTTTCTTGATGTAAGAATAAAAACTGACATAACGACACTTGATTCTAGATTGATCCTAAATCCACACTGTAATCCAGAATGTCACTCCATTAGTTCAACAATCATCTGTTTCACAAAGGAGAAAAAGAGGCAGAAAGCCTCAGAGCACAGGAAACTTTTACAAAAGAACTTTGACTTTCTTCTTTGCAGCACTCTTAAATCCCGCCTGCCGTCCTTTCAGACTTGAAGGCAGCTAAATTTAGAGTGTGTGAATCCCGGAGAGTTGGACGTTGTGAATGTTGTAGGAAACCTGAGATGATGAGACCCGATCTTGCAGGACCGTCTGAAGCAAGACTCCAGCCACGTTTCTTACTCACATTAAATATTATTGTGACATCCCAAGGATGTTCTTTGATTTTGTTTTTTGAAAATGGGTCGGTTAGTTAGTATATAATGTTTTGTTTATGCTGGTACTGATATTTATGTATATTTCTGTCTGTTGTTTGAGTAAGTAACCGCTCTTAATTTAAAGGTACAGTGTGTAAAATCTAGAGACATCTAGTGGTGAAAGTCCAGAATGCAATTTATGTCACACATCAGCTAACCTCCCCCTATCCAAGAATCTATTGTGTCCTTCAAATGTCAAAAAGATGTCGTCCAGTATTTGGTCAAGAGAGGAAGTTCTTGTTGATACATACATTAAAAAACAATTTTCATCTTTAGACCCAGAGTTCCGTTTGTTCGTTTTATACATACTCAAACACAGAAACATAGAAGCAGAGCATTCTGGGAAGAGGGCCCCCCCCTTTGGAGATATGAAGGACTTAATATAGACTTTAAACAGATTTATGGAAACAGATTATATGATATAATATCTACCACACATTAAAGTCTGATATGGAACTAACACATTTTTCCAGATCCTGATTTAGAATGTTTAAATGAATGATTAAAGGTGCAAATCTGAATGATTAATACAGATTTGCAACTAAAATCAAATTGAACTGAAATATTTATATTTTTTCTTGAATATATATTAAACTAATAATGACACCAATGTTATTCCAAATCCTTGGGGTGAGTTTTCATGTCAGGTAGTCGTATAATGAGGGTCAAACTATCACGGGCAGCTACTTCAAGGTGCAATGACAAAGAAAAAAAACAACTGAGCTCCCTTAGCGAAGATTTGTGCTCTTTGAAGGCTGTTTGGTTTTCTGTCAGAATTATTGCCTGATATGAAAATGGTGTAAATGGAAGAGCTGAGCAAAGATTTTTATGAATGCAAGTTTAATTTTATTTTCTGTTTGGTTTAGCCCAAGTGAACCTTCGCATTCTTTGCTATTCCCTTTTCTTTTTTTTTTAGCAATTTAGTTTTTTGAATCATAGATTCCACTCATATTTTTACGTCCGTCCATATCTTGCTGTAAATATTCATCGATGATTTATCAATAAATCATTTACCAACCAACTCAATAGCTAACACCAGAAAAAGTCATTTTCTACAGCACTCGTATAAACTCTCTCTTCTTTTCAGTTTAGATCAGCAATCAGAGGATCTTACAGCCGTTCAATGCCAGTTGGCTGGTCAAAAAAACAAGGTCAATTACGTCAAGGCTGACAAAACAGACATTGGCCGGAGGCCTCAACTTGCGTGTTGACGACAGTCGCACAGATCCAGGTGGTTGCCACAGCCAGCTTTCAGACATGATGCATTTATTTCTCCATTTAAAGAAAACAATCCTTATCATATGTCAAAATAAGTCAGAAACTTACTTCTATGAGGCTGTGCAAACAAAACAATATGAGTTGTATGGTGAACAGGGGTCGAATACAAACAACGTTAAGCTGTGTGTATGCACTTCTGTGTGTGTGTGTGTATATTTTGGTTGCACTGGAGGTCAGGGATGTTGTCATGTGATGTAACCAGATGACACAGTGAAGCACTGAGTCCTTGATAAGGGTCCTTGTCTCTTTCAACCTTGTGATGGGGAATATAATTACAATTAAAATCCGCCAGTATAATCCTTGGCTGGCCACACGTGGGACGAAGACAGGGGAAGAGAAAGACCTTGGATTTTCACACACGAGGGGGGAAATTTCAAGGAACTGTTGATATATGATAAACCCTGTGTGTTTGCTGTGTATGCTGTAGATGGCAAAGTACACACATACATAAGAGTGACACCTCCTTTCTCACTATGCTGGTGATGTTTTTATTTTTTTATTTTTAGCACAGATCAAGTTTCTGGTCCCCGATTCACTAAGCGGAGGTTCACAGCAACACAACTCCCTGTATGCTGCTGGAGTAATCTCTTGCTTGGGCTGTATATATAACACGGAACTCAGTTCTCCGTTTTGAGATGGAGCCAGTGAGGTGATGCTTCCCGGAGGCGCTCAGAGAGTAAGAAGACAGACAGAGGATGCTTTTTGAACGTATGGAGATATCAAAATTGTCAAGTCATTGTGATGATATGCAATGCAGTTGAAAGGATCCAGAAGCAACTGCTGGTTGAAGTGATAAGTCAGGTAAAGGCATATTCACTACAGCAATAATTGTACAGATTGATCAGGAGATATATTGGAAATACCATGTAATCTTCAAGTACATGAAATGACAATACTGTGCTTTTTTAGTCAAGGGTGCATCCGTTCTATAGTTTCTGAAGTTTAGTTATTTAACTGTAAGCATACTGCATATGTCATAATGTGTATTCAAAAAAAAATCATATATTATGTACTCAACTTTATGGAAATAGGAGTGAAACATATTATGCATGAGAATTAAATTAAGTTTAAGAGTACATGAAAACATTTTTATTTCTTTTGAGACCATAGCATTAGTCCATTTATCAATTTGTTGATCAATATGAGTTGAAAGGTTTTAAATAGTTCATTAATTGAATTATTTTTCAGGCTACATAACGAACCTTTACTCTAGATATTTTCTTCATGTTTGTCCAATATGATGGTAAATTGAACATGATTTATTTTCAGTGCTTATTTAGACAAAACAAGCTATTTGATGATCTTCTGTTGGTCTTGGTAAAATGTGATGGACATTTTTCATACATAATTTCTCAATAGATCTGGAAAATAATTTGAAAATTCACAACTTAGAAAAATAATCACGAGTTACAGCAATGGGATAAACAGTGTTTCAGTTTATCTGAATCATTTTTCCTTTTTTTAACACCATTGTCATTTGTAGGTTAAAATTTAATCTCTCAATCATTGAAAGTGTTTGTTTATGCCATGTTTCAGAAAAGACAACCTATCTTTGTCCTCGTTCACTGTAGGTGTTCTGGGAGGGAAGACATCCAATCTCTCACAACCCATAATAGTTCCTGAAATCCTGAGGTGATGCTGCGGCAAGAAGCAAAGGGTGAGATGCCTATTTCTTGCAGACCTTGTTAAACTGTCTTTTTGTTTCTATTTAAGATCTTAGATGACACGTAGATAGCAATAAAGTGAGATTAATAATAAGGACTAAATTGTAGTTACATGTATCTGTATCTCCAGTGCAGGGAACCCTGGTAGACACAAGGGGTCGCAATATTTCTGTCTATTTAATCTGTCCCCATTAAAAAAAATCCCTTTAAATTAACTCTGAAATTACTCCAAATCTGTTGTTGTATATATTTATCTCCACGATGCACCAAAAAAAAAAACATGTCGAAATAGTTTGAACAGCTGAAGTGACTGGCTGTGATTGGAATATATAAAGATTAGCCCTTAGAACAAAAAAGGAAGAGAAAAAGAACTTACTGTAAAAAGAGCCAAAGTTTATGCAAGCAACATCCGCGACCTATTCTTATCATCATTAGAAGATTACGCAAGATAAGAAGTTTGCTTTTCTCATGTAAACACTTCCCTTCTCTCGCCACATTTTGTGAACAGTTATTTTCTCGGACCGTACCACAAAGTTTGCAGTAGGGGTGATTGGCGGTTTTTCTGGTGGCTGTACATTGTTGATAGAAAAATAATAAAAATGAATTATGTTTATAGATTATGTTTCTCATATTATGATAGAAATATGCTTTTTTGAAAATACACATTACGAATACTGAGAATGTACCTTTACGGGATTTCTTGAATCCCCCACGGCACGGGTCAAGTTAATTGCCCCAATGACTGACTTCGTCCCATTTCACTTTTAACTTTAAAACCAACATAGTGTTACATCAATGCCAGGCTAATTTTGGTTTTTTGGTATAAATGTAGGTTGTTTACATTGTTTATACGGGGGTGCTTTTAAGGTTAAAATGGAAAACATAGAAGTAATCCATTTTCTGCCGAAAATTAAAGTCTGCTAGTAGTCTCTTTGTCGGCCTTCAGAGGTCGGGGGTAACGGTAGCTAAACTTGGTTAGCTGGCTCGAAGCTAACTATTAGCAGCAGCCGGCAGATGAGTCTTTACGCCGATAAGAATGTTGATGTGTTCCTGTGAAAAAGTGGATTTTAACATCACTCCACGCACCGTCGCTCGGCTTGTTTTCGAGGCCGAGCAAGATAACAGAAACGGAGGAAACTCATCCAATGGGAGGTAGGAGTTCCATCTGAAGCCGCTCCAGTTTGCAGCTTCTTCTGTGCCTTATTGTTAAACATCACCCAATTCATTTCTGCATACCCATTCTTAATTTCCTTAAACGTGGCAACATGTTGCCAAAGAAGTGTGTACGTTTCCAAAGAGCTAATTGATCTGTTCCTGTGAACTGCAGAAACTTGCTGACTACCGCAGTCTTTCGTTTGGGAAATAGCTGAGCTCGGTGTCTGATGAGGGAAGATGTTGCACAAAAGATCAGGCTTGTTTGGACCTCAGAGTGAAGGCTGCACGAGGATTACTATGGATTACACTGGACAAACACGTCTGTGCCAAGATTGTTCTTGTTCAAACAGATCACTGCAAATACTGTGAGATTGGATCGGCCCATTGCCGGGGAAGTATATGATGTGAAGGCAAACTATGGAGTGAAACACAACCCTTCCCTCTCGGTCGACACGTCTGCAGTATGTTTTCATATAGTTATGGCCACAGCAGTCTATAGTCGCAGTTATGACTTGTTATTATATGTATGAAGTGTGTATTCTGAGTGACTGGGTGTTGCTGTGAGAGACTGGGTTCGTTCAGTACAAGTCTAGGCAGGCATGTTTGTTGGTGTTAGGAAGTTCTTTGGTCATCTAGTTTTGGCTTTTTTCTGAGCTTTTTTTCTGAGTTACTTAAAGGTAGAAAAAAATCTTCATTAATATTCATAAAATAATGAAACAATTCCCCAAGCCTTGGGTAAATGATTGACATATCTTTCTTACCCCACTATAAATGAAACCTATTGATCGGGCCTCTAAATAGAACATTGCAAATCTTTATCATATCATACCTCTTAATCGCATAACTCATATAATATCAGGATAGGATCAATGACAAAGATAAATAGTCTTACTCTCGTAATAGTTTTTATTGGAATGGTTTAATGATTTACATTATAAGTAAAAACATTTAAGGAAACTGGTTGGTCTGATATAGGCCAGCCTTTTGAATGCAAAGTTTCTGCTCTTCTCACTCTTTAGGTAACTTCATCTATACACACATCTGACTTTGTCTGAGACTTCAACTCTTGAAATGATGAGCCAGATAATACAAACGCAAGCTTGCAGTTTGCCAAGGGGAGCAGAATGGATGAATACAGAAGAAAGCGAGTGACATCGGACAGTAGAGGAGGTGCAGGAAAAGATGAGAGCGCTGTTAAGTCACTCTAGCTCTTCACACACTGACTGGATTACTGGAAATGGCTTGTCTAAAGAACACACATTGAGAGGCTGCTGGAGTTATCTTACTGGCCTCCTCCCAGCTTCATTACTGCAATTTGTTTTTGCTGTCAACACACAAGCAACAATGTAAATGTGTGAGATTCCTGCAGTCAACAATTATGAGGAAATCTACTTGTCTGATGGAAGACGTTCACAACTAATATGGATAATACTGAAGCATCTTTAAAAATGATTTTTGTTATTTTTATGTCAATTTGAAAGACTTGATTTGTGCAAGAAGTTCTACTGTTACCGTTTGTATCTAAAATATAACAAACTCAAGCATTCCTGGATTTCATCGGAAATTTCATTTATGGGTCAGCCTCCGCTCAAAACATGCAACAAGTCCGTGTTTTCCACTTAATTTGACTGAAACAGAAAATGAAGTCCTGCAGAAAGCTCTAAAGATGACTATGTCCTCTCCTGTGGGACCCGACGGTTTCGCCCTGCCTCAGCCCATCCCTGTCCCAAAGCTGACTGTCCTGCCACCCTCCTCCGATACAGAGTCCTGGTCTCGCTCTCCCAGCCCTGGACTTCCACACACCAGCCGCCATATTCGTTTCCACCGCAGCAGGACACGAACCAAGAAACGAAATGAACAAAGTCAGGGCTACACACCAAAGCAACAACGGGTTACAAAAGCACAAATTGTAATAGAGGAGACTGAGGCGAAGGGCGCCATTCCACCTCGAAGTCCCTCACTCTCACTCTCGATGGACAGTCACATGGAGGGGGAAGAGCAGTGTCAGGGCAGCCCTTCACAGGACTTCCTCCTGCCACCATCTCGTTCCTGGTCTCGTAGCCCCTCTCCCAGCCGCCGCTCCCGCTGGTCCCTCAGGAGCTTGCTTAGCAGAGATTCTGACTGGGAGAGCTTCAGGTTAGTGAGCTGGATTCATAAAAGATGAGCAACAAGAGATTTTAAAGGCCAGATGAACAGAATAATGACACCTAGTGCTGGTGTGTAGAATGTGCAGAAGCCTAAAGTTAAATCCAGTGTTGCATTAGTAAAGGTAAAGAAATAGGACCAACACATTTCAGGACAAGTTGACCAATCAAAATTTCACCAAATTAATCTGGTGGTAACCATGGCTGGAATAAATTTGTGAAATTGAGACCAAACAACTTTTCCTGAAATATTGTTTGTACAACCCTTTTACCTTTGGTTGATCATTGATGGCATCGTGGCTTTGGTTTAAGAGAAGATAAGGTATACCTTATTGTTAGCACTCACATTGATACCAGGAACATACATCCTTTTTGAAAATCCAACTATTACCCCAAATTAAGTGTTTTCTTTTTTTCATTTAGTTCACACTTTGCAAATGGCCGTACTAATCTAACACTGGCAGCACCACATATGGTTCAGTGATTTTGGAACAGAACTATCTATTTATCAGCACTATGTTTCACTGCCTCATGGGAATTCTACTCTTATACATCTAGTTGAGCCGATTTGCAATCAGACTTATCAGACAAGATTTGCTTTGCAGTGACTCACTGGACGTTACATCTGACATGTTTGTATGGACGTGCAGTGCATTCTAAATTACCAGAACTAATTAGATAATTTAATTCAGAGATACATTTTCATGGATTAATAGACATATCCTCTGTTTTTCTGAATTAACGTGATGTCTCAAAAACTGATTTACATGAAAGCTGTATTTCATGGAGGCAACCCTATACTGCTTGTTAATATTAATCCTGTTTCTTTTTGAGCTTGACATGAGAAATAAGGAGATATTCATGCCTTTAATATTTGTGGCATTATTATTATTTTTGTTGACTTTCTGCTGGGACCTAATGACTTTGTCGTCATTCAATGTGGCAAACCCGTTCGGGTTTTACTGGACACTGCAGGATTCCTCCAGGATCAGTTGAGCCGACGCGGCGTTCTTCAGCGATGTAAGATGAGGCATCTGAAATGCATTCATGCCGGTTATGTGGAGACTGTCAAGCAATGGCTGAAAATATAGATATCTCAATAATTAAGGGAAACAATTCTTTGATTTTGTGAGTTAAATGCATTATCTGGATGATTCAGACAAACTGAGCAATTTTTTCTTTTAGAAGCATGATGGAGATAATTGGCTAATGGCTAAAACTAATGGAGACAGATTACACATTTCAAATCCTGAATAAGTTGAGTGGAGTCATGTTGTGCAATGACGTCAAATAAACTAGGACAGATTGTACTATTTCCGAGATTTTGCAAGAACTGTTCATCCTACACTTAACTTGGAAGTAAGAAAAAATTCATATTACACATGACTTCTTATTTATGAGTACGTCAAGAAAAGCTCTAAAAGAAGATGATGTATGTTAAGTTAGGGAAAATGTTATCCAGACTGTAAATAAACGAGAGACTGCTGCTTTGACCACAAGGAGAGGCGGCTACGTCTTTCCCAAGGAACCAGGGGTGGGATTCATGCACCATTTATTCTGCTCTCCTCTCAAGCATGACATCACCTTCAGCCAATGGGAGAGCGCACTTAGTCTGATGATGTCACGTGAGTCCAATCAGAGGGAGTTCTGGGAAACGTTGCAACGGGCTTCAGAGGTTGAGGAGCGGGTTATTCTCTCCTGTACTCATTTGAAGCAGTTGTGCCTTGTCTTTATTTAAACACAATTTTCTTCGCCCAGTTTCATTGTTTTTCCTTCATATCAATAATGAAGGATGATTTGACATTGGCCTTTTGAAGTGAGAAACATGTTTATTTAGCTTAAAATGAAAGTGCATTTATGTTCCATAAGAAGGCTCCAGGGAACAAATTTCTACAGTTATGAAAGTAAACGACCCTATTCACTTAACAATAAAGGCACTTTTCCCTCCAATGAATACATTAACAGTTGACTTTGAAGTGCTTACATAGCTTGAATGGAGCCTCTATGCTGCAGTTTAACCTTTGCATTTATCCTGAGAGTCAGGCCTATTACAAACAAACTGTTGCACTGAAAATGACTTGCGTCTCAGTATTCATTCTGAGGGGAGGGCTGTATCGTTGAAGCATTCTGGAAGAGCTTGCCCAAAGATTTAACTTAATCTTGTCTGACTAATCATTCTTCACCAAACAGTAAGACATTTAAATAGGCTCAAATAGGATTGCTGTGTTTTCTGTGCCCATCAGGCAATTGGAGCATCCTATTGGTGGAAAATTATTATTATTTTATCACAATACCTCTCTTGACCTTGGAACAAATCTGACAAAGCAGGACAAAGTCACTGTTGAAAATAATTTCATAGCAGTTGCCACAGCTGGGAATACTGTTATGGGGGCTAAGTGATCTGCTAGGTTGATAAGCCAATTATTTTCTATATATAAGACTTCCAAGTGACTGCATAGTTCCATCTGATGGACTCTTGAGTTTCTAGCTGTTCGTGTGTTGACTGCAACATTTCTACCCAACCTTTGAATGTTGACCAGGAAAGAGTTTGTACATTCCATTGCTCGTTTAATGTCTCGGTTATCATGTAAACCAATTTCTCAAGGTCTAACTTAACATAATGGATATATATGTTTTATCATAGGATAGTGGGCTGCTGACTGATAGATTGATATTGTTACTGGTTGAGTGAAACCTTGGAAAGGCCGGTGTTTCGCAGTCTACATTTAGATTGTGTGTTTACATATACACAATCTGATTTTAATCCACTCTTGTTGGTTTGAATGATCAGTCAGCATCCATGGGATTTTTTCACAAGTTTTGGTATAGGCAGAACTTGCAGCCCACTTCTCAATTGGAATTACGTAATAAAATAAATGGAAAATTAAAAGCCAAAAATTAAAAAAAACTCCCCCTCCTAGATATGATTTTTTTTTTTTTTACAATTATTCGATCATTTCCAGAATTATTTTTTATATGGAGTTTGATATTCATGACCAAAATTCACTTAATAATTAATTAAGTATATATTACTTTGACTAAGAAATCTTATTCAACAGTTATCTAGTTTTTGGAAATATTCAAAAAAAGAGGAATTCCTGTGCTCAATGATTTACTTTTGTTGGAGGTGCTCTTTTGATAGTTCCTTTACAGCAGCTTTACAGCAGCTTAAATGCCGTTATCTTCACAGCATGGTCGTTTTGACCTATAAAACGTTAACTCCAGTGCATTTCGTCCTCAAGCCCTAGTCAGGGAGTAAACAAATCTCATGGAAAGGTGTGAGCATTTATGGTCGGGATGACCAATGAGGATAGAGGGGTGTGGCTTAGTTAGTGGGAGTAAGATCAAAATAATCTTGCCAGAAGGAATTTTGGAAAAAGTTTGGCGAGTTTCTCAGTTTCCAATAAATTGAGGACTGTTCATACCCGACAGTATCGATATTGACAGATTAATTCCTTGTCAGTATCTCGCATTGAACAGAATTTTTCCTATCTAAAATAATCACCTCTTACAGCCAGTTTGCTTTGCAGTTTGGTTCATGCATACCCTAGACTCTTTGATTTGTGCACAATGTGTGTGCCCCTGTAGTGATTTCCTCTAATTAGCCATCAGCTCTGTTATAAGATCCTTTGGTTTTGCTGACGTTTCCACCAGGCAGGAAGGAACCGGCATATGTGGAGCATATCATCTCATCAATTTGTGTACATTTTCACTTCCAAGATGCATTCTGTCTCCCTTCTCGCCCCCTTTCTCAATGCCAACGCAACTTGAGAAGCTCTGACATTATCAGCCATCAGTGAACTAAAGAAAAGCAGATTACACAGAATGATGGAGATGTGGGCCTGGCTCAGCCCAGCATGGATTATGATGTGGACTCTAATCCAGAGGGATGGACTGAGAGATAGAGGGTTAAGGGATTTTGTGGGCTCTGGCCTTCGGCCAGGTGGAGTCATTAGAGCCAGCTATAGAGTGTGTATTTACAAGACCAGTGATAATTTTTATATTTTTTTCAGTGTATGAGGATGTACTCCACGGCCTACATCCATTTGAAAGTTTTCATCTCAGGTTTAAGTCAGGTTGTTCATTTCCTATCACCGACTAATCTGCCAATTTTCCTTTATTGGCATTTCTTTAAAGAACTGTCAAAATTGCCCGTGGCCATTTCCCAAATGAAATCAAGAGGTGTTAAATTTAACTTCACAGAAAATAGAAGCATGTTTTTACTGCAGCTGTCACCAAATGTTCAATCATGTGGGGACTGTTGAATCTCTGTAGCATCAGGAGTAGAACCTAGACCTGCTATGTATGTAAAATACCATGAGAATACCTTTCTTTGTTTTTTGGAGCTACGCAAATAGAGTAGACTTAATACATTTTAGAATACTGACATTGAGTTTCTGACACTTTTGCTTCAAAATTACATGAATTATCTGCATAATTGATCACTTGAATTGTCTCATCGGTTGGGTATTGTGTAAGTCTCTTTTGCCACAAAAAACAACAACTCTGTGGTTGGCTGTGTTCTAACACCTTCCCTTCAGAATAGGCATGAACCTTTTCAGCATTTTTTGCTGCAGTAGCCAAATAGGTGAATCAGGCAATATGGGTTAGTTTTTGCACATTTTGCACGAATGATGTTGACACTTATTCAGCAGTTGTCCCTCCTTACACCACCTTGATAGATACTAACAAGACCTTTAGATCGGGCGATGCTCTGATCCAGTCATCTTGCCATCACTATATCACCCATTTTTAATTAAATTGTTATGCTTGTCCATTTGTCCTGATTTCAAGTCATCATCTTTTTTTATGGACGAAGTGCTTAACATATTGTGCGATTTTACCAAGATATTTAATGTTATGTCTGACATCACCTGTCAGTTGTTACAATGTTATGGCTGATCGATGTAGAGCTTTTTGAACCCAAATTTCCCCTTTGGAAAAAAGACATTTCAGCACCACCTCTCAGTTAAACAGCAAGGCCCCAATCAACGCATGGAGCCGCCTCCTCCTCCTCCATCCCTCCCCCCCTCCCCACCACCTTCTCCATATTTTCCAAGAGGATTACTGATGGAGGCTGAGACCGCAGCCCGTTACCGGGTCCCGCAAGCGGCATCGGGAGCAACGGTCCGTCCGGTAACTTAACGTTACCTGGGTGTGAGACTGATGGAAGTAAACCGCCATGGGAAATTAATATCCGACCGATGGACGATGGTCGAATTTCTATCATGAAGCTGAGCAAGAAGGACGAGTCAAAATAACGGACAGGCACCTCGGTGGCGTCGGGCTTACTTTATCTCCACACAGGAACGAGCCGATGATACACTGATAAGAGCAGCGAGCAGCTACGCGGTTGCATTTCCGTAGATATCAGTGGGATCTCAAACGCCTCATGACATGTTCGAGTGAGTGGTTCTAGTGTGATGAGTAGCAGACTATGCTCCGCGTTAATCTGCCACCGGACCTCATACACCGTTCATAGTGGGGTCAAACGCGTCACAGCTTGCAAATCCCACTCAGACTGCGCATGGGGCAGGTATAGTTTATTTAAAAGCACAGGTGTGCGGCACGCAGCCTGACGTTGATTCTACAAACACACTGCTAGCTGTATGTTGATGTTCGTCCACGCTCCCACACCCGGTTTCACTGACCCCACTCTCATCCAACCTTCCACCGTCTACTGCTCAATGATTACGTTGTGTAATCCCTCCGATGACTCGCGTGTCTTTTTGTCTCGTCTCATATTTTGGTTTTCTGGTTCAAGTGTTTGCTGAGCAGGATTGATTTGGTTAGCAGGCATGCTAGCTTCCCGTTAGCTCGCCGGTTGAGGACTGCAGTAAGGTTGATGACATCAGAGGCAGCTGGGGGGGGTCCTTTGTTTTGCTGACTTAAAAAGACGTTACTCAGACAGCAGGCTATTTTCTTATCTCCATTTACCTACAGATAGCTTAATGCTACCTGTCTTAGTTAATCACAACACACGAGGTTCTATTTCTGTTGGTTATTTTCCTTTAAAATGAACCTGATGGATCGACCCCCAGCTTCCCTGTTTCTTGTCCAAGCCCCTAACGGTGGTGATTATCATGTTTACCCCCCTTCCTTTTCTGCTCCGGTCACTGAACCCTTCAGCTTTACGATGTGAGGCACACCAGTCAGCCATAACATTATAACCACTGAAGGTTGGTTTCAAAGTAACATTGATTAACTCATTACAGCGGCTCCTGTCAGTGGATGGGATGTATTAGGCATAAAGTGACCTTGTTGTCCTTGAAGTTAATGATTTTGAAGCATGAGGATATATGTGACTTTTGAATTGTGATTGCTAGACAACTGTGTTGGAGCATCTCCAGAACGGCAGGTCTTGTAGGGTGTTCCCAGTCTGCAGTGGTTAGGACCTGAGGTCTAAGGTACAATAACAAGTGGACCAGCGACGAGGTCATTGGCATTTGAGGCTCATTGATGCAAATGGAGAAAAAAAGGAGTATCCGTGTTGTTTGATCATGGCAGGAGGTTCCAATTGTTTAAGAGGGTGTTTAGTCATGATCCTGCCCGGGTATCAACTCTCTCTGTAAGAGAGACCATGTCTGGATGACAATTTGACTACATGGTACAAAAGAGTACCAAAGAGTATTTAAAGAGTCTGAGTACAACTGTATGACACCAGATATCAGTAGTATTTTAAAAATACTCGACTTGAATCTAGTGGAAGCACAGATACGAGTATTTGTATCTGTTAGTGCCTGTGATTCACCAAGAGTTCAGTTGTTAAGGATAACTGCCCCCTGGAAATTAAGTGTTGGAATCTTTGGGGATTGTAACACCTAGCCCTAAATATTGAATCTGGATCTCTGTGATAAACCCAAAGTAAACATTTTTGATAATTTAAAGTTACTCTGTCAACTGTTAAAGCAGAATGTTGATAGTTTTTCGGATTAATTTCATATACATCATAATAAAATTGCAAAAGAACTGCCTAAAATGCACCGATTTAGAGAGAGGATTTCATTTAACTGACCTCATATTCATATCATTTGGATAATAAGATCAAATCCCATCTAGCTGTCACCTTGCCTCAGATTAATTCTGTGGCGTTAGCTCGCATGATGACAGAGGACAGCGAAATGAGCCAATAAATCCTCAGTCATATATTGCCATACTGAATAATGCTATCACACATGACTGGTTTTCCTCAGCGTGGAGGTCTGGTTGATAAAGAAAGAATTGGATGGGAATTGGTTGTTCTAGAATAGAAAGGTTTGATGTTTGGAGAGCAATTTATCTCAAGGGGAGCAAATTATATAATGAAGTCTTGGTTTGGATTCATTAGTGTAAGTACTGTAGCCAAGAAGGAGCTACTGAAACATGCTGCTGGGTGTGTGGGTGGAGTATTCATCATGTGTAGGCCAGCTTTATGTGAAATTCACTAAATTAAACCTGGCACTTGGACAGCTGCTGTACATTTCATTCAGTGTCCGCTCAGGATATGTGTGTTTATGTTGAAACGCCAAGTCGTGGCCGACGTTTAACTTGCAGGGGAATGAAGTGCTGCCATGGAAACTGTGTTGTGGCATAAATATAACTATTTTTATGGGTTACTGACCTGAGCGTTTGATGTAAATGTTATGGCAGCAGAAGCATGACCATGGTGGTGACAGTAAGTGCTGAGTAATGACAGAAATATGTATTTGTCTATAAAGTGTATAGTCTATAAAATGTCAAATGTAGAAAATAGTTATCTTAAGTGATGACAGCGCATATTTATTCTGTTATAATTGGGTTACATCGCTGTCAGACAGGGACTCTTGTGAGACCTGACTTCAATGTCATATCAAATTCATGACAACTGTGCCACCTTCATCTATGTCCATGCACATATTTAATGACAGTTTTTAGACCGTGTGTAAACAAGTCTCGCCAAAATATCTAATTTAAAGATCTAGAGTTACAGTACAAACACTGCGGTGTCTTATTCTAAGAGACAGTCTGTTCTTTTATTTTGTTGTTACAAGTCTTGATTGGACAATCTTAAGAGCCTTTTGGAGAGTGGCTGTAAATATCCTCTTTTGACTGCTGTTCCAGTCCAGATCATTTCATCTGAGAATAGATGGACTTTCTTTGGTCTTCAGTAGAAAGTTGGGGATGTTATGCTTTTATCAAACAGGAAATGCTTGCAGGCCTTTATCATATCATGTTATTAAACTTATGAGATACATTTATCAATAAAACATGTAGTTTTCCTCTGTACTCTCCTGAGATGAATTTGTCTTTTTTGTCTTCAGTACGGCCAGTAATTCTCCACGCAGCACCCCCGGCAGCTCTCCATCCCTGCGCCGCAGGGTCCTTGGAGGTGGCAGGGCCAGTGAAAGCGAGGCAGGGGAGAAGAGCGGTGGAGGGGGAGGAGGAGGTTCAGATAGCCCCCTGCCCTCCATTCCCTCTGCCTCCTCCCTCACATCCGCCTACCCACTTGCTTCTCGTCACTTCAGCCGCAATGCAAAGGTAACTTAGATCATCCCGGTGATGAGCTGCAAAATAATGATAAGCTTTAATTTAAACAATATACATTTCATTTTTTTTTCAGTTGTTTGTAGAAGTGCAGACATAGAGACATGAGGCTGTTGTCAAGAACTTACCACCAGTGTAATGTCTTAATATACCACAAAATACTCAAATATCTTTCATGTGATCCTAATATGTGCTAACATGGCTAAATCAAATATGCTATAAAAGACTGTGCAATCTTGTCAGGATGGAAATGTTTTATGATGAATCTTTAGAGGCTGCATTTGTAGCTATTCATAAATATTTCATTATAATCACTCATAACACATGATTCAAATTTTTAGCATCTAGTTTTATTGATGCTTATAATGAAGCATAGTAAATAGGCTATGCCTCATTATAAGTCATAACATTTTTATTTTTTTCTTTGAAAACATGACCAAAAACAAAATAAAGTGTCTAGAAGAAACTTACCGAAGCACATGTATTTTTCTTTAAGTCAGTGGATAGAAAAGACAAGGGCACCAATATTCAATCACATTTTAAATATTTTTCTGGGGTGTTTTTTTTTTCTTGACTGAGTGTAGAGCAGCTGTGGAGTCACAGGAAACAAGTCGACAGAGTGACACACAAGAGCTAAGAGTGGAAGAAACCCGTGGGCGCCACCATACGACTCAGCCTCTAGATATGGGCCATGAGCTCTGTCAACTGAGCTAAACTGACTTTTAATTATTGCTCCAAACGTTTGAACACCACACACAAAGCAGATCAACTTGTTATTTTTTGTCTTTGTAAAATGTAAGGATTTACAAATCTTAATATTTTACAAATGTAAAGATTTGTAAAATTATAAGACACATACATTGGAGCTGGTCCATGTGTGTTTGAGCAGTGGTTCCGGTGCCCCACATAAAAACCCGTTCTTCTGACACCGAGGAGGAAGATAAGAACCCATGCAGATCACATCGAGTGCCATCCTGGAATGCCCATCAAATCCAGCAAAGTAACGCCTCAAATGGCCCGAGATAAGGAATGCCTCCAAAATTGCTGACACTTTGGAAAACTGTCAATTGCAGCCCAACTAAAGAGGAAAAATGCGCTATCTGAGGAAAGAGATCAAAACCCTTAGCAGGTAGTTTAAAATTACTTGCACTGTGCAAAAAGAAGGTATAAAAGAGCTAATGTGAGTAATAAGGGCTGGGTAGGTTCCATTTGTTTCACTTGAGTCTTCATAAAATGGCAGTAACAGTGTCTGTAACTCTGTGTGAGAGGGTTTTTAGTTATGCTGACACATCTTTGTATTTCATGCTCATTTTGAATGACAGTTTGTCCTGCTGTCTACTCTTCATCCTACATGGTCGGTTACAAGCATAGTTTTAAAATGGAGAAGTCATGATGTTGGTTTGACACTTCTGAAAAAAACAAAACCACAGGGTTTCGTAGAACAGGCTTAACACAGTGACTGGACTGGTAGGAACGCACGCATACAAATATTAAAGTGGAAGTATTGTGAGAAAGCCTCTCATGGTGATAGATTTACTGTTTCTGCACAAAACCAGGTTGTTTTGTAACTTCTTTTCTTCAAACAGAGATTTTAGTACTGGTCACTACTAAATAATCTGTTCTTCTCTTTTCAGAAAATGCAGAGCTGGTACAATGTAAGTATACATCAGCAGATCCTCATTAGGAATCATCTCCCAAGGGAACTTGGCTTTGCTGATGTTTGTCTTAGTTCCACGTGGTTAAAACCAATTAACATAGCCACACTTAGTCAGCCAGTTCGAGGCATGTGCTGTCGTTCTGCGTTGACATTTTAGATAAAAGATACAATGGGAGATGATGTTGTCACCCCTGAGTCGGCAGTGGAGATAGTGACAGCGCCTAGTCTTCGTAAAAGGGAGAAGAAAAAGAATGGGAAAGAGGTATGACATGTTGATATGTGTGTTACCCAACGCTGTGGGGTTTTAAAAGCAGCTAGCTGTCGTTAGCTCACAGAAGGAAGAGCTACATTATCTCCAAATTGGTGAAATGCCGAGCTTCGGATAGTTCCTCACGTTGGAACAAAGAACAAGAACAGGACCAGTAAATGAATGTTATTGCCATCTTATGCCATTGTTATTAAAGCGCTGCCTGACTTGCAGGTGCAACACAGGGGACGCCACTGTGGTCGTGTCACACACCTCTTGTCTTTCTGCAAAGCTAGCATGTCATTTGAAATTAGACTTTAAAAGAGGGTGTAATGATGGGTCCTCTTTGTGGCAGCTTTGCATGATCTCTGTGTGATCTGGGTTTGGGCTTTTCTGTGTTTCTACTTTAGAGGAAGAGTCTGTCCTCACTTGATTAGCTAAATATCATAATCCTCCATGTGGGTAAGGAAAGTTGACTGTTTTGTCAGCCAGTGGAGAGATGGTATGTCATTATTCTTTCTCTTTCCCTTCTTTCCAGGTTCTCAGTCCTACATACAAACAGCGGAATGAGGATTTTCGTAAACTCTTTAAGAAACTGCCTGACACAGAGCGACTTATAGTGGGTGAGTTGTTGACAAAACCGTGTTGCTTTGTGATAAGCTCTGCCTCTGGTGAACTCAACAGTGGTTAAGTAAATGAGCCTCAGGTAACATTCAAAAGGAGAAAAACATCTTACTTAAAAACCGCCACCAAGAATTGTTGAAAGGATTTCTACTGCAAGCAGGTGTCTCTTAACTGGACTTTTCTCTTTTTCCCGGTTCTTTCACCAGACTACTCTTGTGCACTGCAGAAGGACATACTTCTCCAGGGCCGTCTTTATCTGTCAGAGAATTGGCTCTGTTTCTACAGTAACATCTTCCGCTGGGAAACCACAGTAAGTCATACACACTGCGTGTGCACATTGTATGTGCACTGTCAAACACATGCCTGTTGCAATCTAGTCGAGAACAGATAATAATCCAGTTTAATGCGCTTGTTTGCTGATGGATATATATATATATATATATATATATATATATATATATATATATATATATATATATATATATATATATATATATATATATATATATATATATATATATA
>VRLP01006552.1:0-27697 GCA_009660295.1 Lophius piscatorius
GAGCTGTTTCTGTGCTGTGGGCGGAGCGGAAACCAGACTGAAAGGTTTCAAAGAGGTTGTTGTATTTGAGGTGGTCCTGGAGGTGGGCAGCAACTACTTTTTCCAGTACTTTGGAGAGGAATGGGAGTTTGGAAATGGGCCTGTAATTAGCAAAAAGTTCTGGATCGAGAGTAGGTTTTTTGAGGAGTGGTCTGATTATGGCGGCTTTTAGGGCAGATGGAACAAAGCCGGCCTGGAGGGATTGGTTTATTACAGCGGTTATCAGGGGACTGATGGAAGAGATGTTAGTTTTCACTAGGGCTGTAGGAAAGGGGTCGAGGGCACGGGTGGAGGGCTTCATCGTCCTGATGATAAACTCAACCTCCTGCTGTGTGATTTCTGGGAAGCACTTTAGAGGCTGGGAGATCTCAAACTGTGAGTAAGCAGACTGGATAGGTAGAGAGGAGGAACCAGAAAGGACAGAACGGATTGAGTCAATTTTTGATTTGAAGATAGCCATGAAATTATTACAGTGCTCTTCTGTAATTTCTGTAAGTGGGGGACTTTGTGGTTTAAGAAGATGATTGATAGTGGAAAACAGCTGCTTAGAATTTCCAGGACTGGTTTTGATAATTTTCGAGTAGAACAGTGACAGAGGGACTTTGAGTAGGCCTTATGGTGTTCCCGAAAGGCTAGCTTGTGGACAGTGAGACCTGAAGCCTTGAAACGCCGCTCAAGGACATGCCCAGCTGCCTTCATTTTCCGTTGCTTGCTGGTGAACCAGGGGGCTGAGCGGGAGAATGTGACTGTTCTAGTTTATACAGGGGCGCGACGATCCAGGATGCTACTCAGGGATTTATTGTAGAAATCTACTGAGTCATTGGCTGATACAAAGTTTCCAGAAAGAAGATGCTGGAGGTCGACTCTCATGGTTTCTGGGTTGATGTTTTTCAAATTCCTGAAGTAGATTTGACGTTAGGGCTTGGTGAGGGGGGACACAAGCGACAATTCCATGGAGACGGCCTTGTGGTCGGACACACCTAGATCGTACACAAGAAGATGCTGAGAGGAGCAGAGTCAGTGATAACTAGATCCAGAGTGTGCCCCATGGTGTGGGTGGGGACATCGACAAATTGCCTGAGATTAAAACAATCCAGTAGTTGGAGAAATTCAGATGCAAAATGACATGCAGGGGAGTTAACATGAATGTTCATATCTCCAAGTACTATAATATTGGCAGAGGTTGTGTAAAATGTTGACAAAAGGTTGTACATCTCAGAGATGAAGGCTGGGTTTGGTTTAGGTGGCCGGTAGTTTAGAAGTATGGTCATGGAGAAAGGGGGTTTACAATTAAATGCCAGGCATCCAAAAGAAGAGATCTCTGGCAACGGCAGTGGAGACTCTTGAAGTCCAAATCACTGCGGTAGATGACAGACAGACCACCATGACCAGTGCTGCAGGCTTTCTGGAGGTAACAGTAACCGGCGGGACAGGTCTCATTCAGGACAGAAAAATCATCTGGTTGTTGCCAGGTTCTGTAAGGCACATCACGTCCAGACATTTCTCAAAGATGTGGTCATGTATGAGGCATGATTTGTTTGTGAGAGATTGTGAATTAAAGAGTTCGATTTTAATACTAGATGGAGCAGTGAGTGTCTGTATTGGCCGAAGAAGACTGAAATCCACTCCACTTTTTGGAGGAAAGTCCAGTGACACTAATGGGAAAAGCGACAGCATTCTGATGACGCGTCTTAGACGCGATGGTGCGCACGTCAGACCAAAGGACGGAATGGAGTTATCGGAGCGGGAGCGGGAGTAAACAAACTTAGAACGGCAACTTCTGTGAATGTAACGTGGCCGGCGAAGGAGTCCAAGTTGTTTAATAACCGATATGCACAACGGAGTGTTGTAGTTGTTGAATTTCATCAGTTGGGTGACGGAATAATTCATCATCATGCCAATCGTGGAGACTAGCCCGTTATTAGCCGTTAGCCATGGACGAGACGCACAGAGGACGTTAGTAGCCGTTATTTTCATGGAAATGATGCAGAGAAAAAAAAAGCTATCAAACACAGAAAGTGATATACAACGGCTATTAGTGAAAGTGTCACGGGGGCAGTGATGAACAAGACGGATAAACAAACTGACATCAACGATGAACAAACAGAAACGGACATAAACGATGAAACAAACAGATACAGATGTCTCCGGGTGACGGTACAACAGGTAGGCGGACCGTCACCAGACTCGGTAGAATTCTTACAAATACAAATACAAATACAGAATAACATATACAAATATGGATATATATCCAAAAGGTTTGCCGGTGAGCAACAATAAAAGGTATACTTGTCGGTTTATAGTATTGCAGGCTGTAGAACTGTGATGGAAAAAGTGGCGAACAGACAACGCCAGCGTTCAGACTGATACAGGAGGCAAATAAGATCAGGGTTCTGCTGCAGAAATTGGCAAATATAAGACTGTCATAAACTTTTAGTCTAAATGTCATGAGCTGCACCCCATGCCAACCCCACCCACAATAAAAGAATAACTCACTTTATCACAGGTGGATGTGAGACAGTCAGAATAATCTGCATTACATAAAACACTCACAGCAGATACTCTATTAAATGTAACCGTTATGGACGCACATCCGTAGCAGGAAAACATCCCGTAACCACAAATACTGTCCAAAAACCATCCTGCTGTTCCCCTGTCTCATGATGACCTCTGACCTCCTCCTGCAGTCACTCATCAGCAGTGGGAGTTTAATATCAATCTAGAGCCATCATCATGTTACTGACATGATTCACCAGATGAGGCAAACGATTTCACACAGGATTACAGTTAAAAACAGAAGTATTGATTATTCACAAAACAGTGTAGTCGGTAATCATGGTTTTAAACTGACCTACATGTCGAGTCCTGCTGAGCTTCAATGATTGTTGCAAACTGTGATAGTTGTGTGCAGTAGGGCTGCAACGAATAATCAACGTAATTGACAATAATCAATTATGAAATTAGTTGTCGACAAATTTAATAGTCGATTCATCTGTGACGTCATCGGACACTGCCTCCAACCCTGTGGAATACGAAGGAAGTAACCATTAGCGCCATGGCAACACCATCGCAACAGAAAAAATCCAAGGTGTACGAGCATTTCTCCCTCAAGACGGCCAAAAATGTGTTGTAATCTGAAAGATTTGCAAAGCTGACCTGTCCTGGCGTGGAGCATGTCTGTAATGCTTGAGCATTTGAAGCTGAGTCATGTTGGCTATGTAGACGATGAAGACTCGTCTCTCTGAGCTAGTTATCCAGCTAGCTCCACGTAACAGGGCATGTACTTAACACTTCTTTAGGGTTTAACTTGCTGTTTGAAATGCAGTGAATTGTTAATGATGTGAGTACCAAACTATTAGTAAATCACGATGATACTCTTCACATTACAAATATGCCCCTAAATTAAAATCATATACATTTGTCGCTCATGGAGACGTTTTCACGTTACTGCTGAAAGTGTGTTGCTGCCCGACGAGTACACACCGCGTGCTGCATCCAACTTGTAAACAATTTAGCATAATTTAGTTGTTGACTACAGAATGGCCAAAGCACTGATTGTTTTCTTTTCTACCCTTATTTATTTTTCTAAATTTACATGGATTTGATTTGATTTCAGAGAAACTGCTGTATTTTTTTGATTTTTTATTTTACATTATTTATACATTTTATTTACCTTTCGTATCAGCACTGACGTGAAACAACATGAAAGGACTAAATTACAGTTCAGCAAATACACTGTTGGTATAGCAACATGTTTGGTTTAACAGTAAAAGCAGTAAAGTTTATTAAAAGACATTTTGGGCCGAAGAATTTATCTGTATTGTTTTCATTGTTATTTTGCGTGTGCCTAAAATAAACCTAAAACAAAATTCAAACGTTGATAGCAAAATAAGAGCCATGTAGTAATTGTGTATTTATTCTTTATTTTTACCAAACCTCTATTTAACAAGGAGCAAAAAATTATCCGATTAATCGGTCGATAATTGAAACGATTAACCATCTATCAAAATAGTCGTTAGTTGCGTCCCTAGTGTGCAGTACTCAAACTAAAAGCTGTCTTATAGAGGGGTACTCGAATCCTTGGCCAGTCTTTTGATCGAGTAGGGTTGTGACTTTGGGACCAGTTTATCATAGAACTTATGGAGGCATCTTACCTTTCAGCATTTTTTAAATGAAGAGAGCCCAGTGTCTGTTACGTCTGACTGCTAGTGTTGGTCAACCAACTTTATCACAGTCAGCAATGAGCGATGAGCTGAACAACTGTAACCAGTAGCCTGGGCTACTAGAACCAACAGCCTCGTAGGAAATCGCAGATCACAATCTTCACTGCAGGAACCAGGAGTCCTCTATCATGCTTATGAGCAATACTAAGAAATAGTGCCAATGGTATGAATGGATGGATGGACGGCTGAAAAGATATACTGGTATGACGTGCTTCATTATCAGTTCACACCTATGTAAATATTTCGGAAGGAATTCATTTAGATCATTTCCTTGTTTTTTTGGTGTTAAATCCTGATGATTAACAGTAGTTAATTAACAGTGGTGTGACACAGATATTTCACTCTGAGGGAAGTGACTCAATCGTGGAAAGGACAAAAAAAAGCTTAACAATCTGACGTCCTTATATTAGACACGTCACATATTCATCTCAACAAACACAGATTCTATTAAATCAATGGTTTCCTTCCCTTCTAATAATCATCTTTGATAGTTCCTGCTCCAGCAGACTTCATTTAAAAACAAAATGTGTGCTAAATGAATAGCCAAAACAATTAAAGTAGCCTAGACTAAATTACAACATATCATAATGTGATTCGGAGAATACATTTTTAATTTGTTTTGATGAATCAGCATTCTGTCCTTCAGAGCTGTTTCCCTTTGGTGTTGCTGGCAGACCAAGGTTCCCATAATGAACACGTCAGGTAGGCGTGTGAAACCGGTTCGCATGTTCCTCAGAATCCACATCAGATGCTTAGCATATTTCTCACAGTCCCTCAGAGTATCATACATCAATTACAGAGCCGGTACATTCCTATGAGTCTGCAGACACAATGACAGGTGACTGACGGGTGTGGGGCGGCCAGAGGCGCCCAGAAGAGGATTTCCAGTCACCGTGGAGGCAGAGGAAAAGTTGGGCAATCACACTGACTTCACTCAGTGAGGCGTGTTTCCAACATTATGCCCTGAGACGTGTCCTATAATATTCAGAATTTAGTCTCAGCACACCCCTGTGTCTGGTATCACTGAGTCCATTCAGTCTCCAACTGGTGCAAAAAAACAGCTGCAGCAGAAGGTTATGCCCCGTGGTCCACCAAGAAGGTGGACCACGTTAGGACCACAGATCGTCCTCACACTGGACACCTGATAGCAACAGGGTTTAATCCATTCATATTCACAAAGTGCTGAAAAATCTCATCACATCAAAGCCACCGATTCACATGGCAAAAACATCTAAGCAACCAAGTCAAATGGCAAAGACAACAAAGTAATCAAGTCACATGTTAAAGACATTAAAGCCACCAGGGCTCATGACAAACATAAAAAAAAAACCTGTCACATGCAGGACTGTGACACATGTCAATTCTCCCCTAGCTTTGACATGTGATCAAAGCTATGAGATCACATGTCAGAGACATCAAAGCCATCGTAAATATTCAACATACATTCACAGTTTCAGCAGGGGAAACCATTCAACTATCCAAATTTACAAATGAACTGGTATCATTTTCAAAATTTTGGACTTTCAGAAACATTCAGCATTTTTCTGTGAAATTGTCTGCGGTTATGATCGGAGTCGCTCGTAACTCGTCCTCATCAGTCTGGATCCTACAGGCAACATCATTATAGAGACAATATAAACATAACACAAAAAACGAATCTCACACTTGCATAAACAGCGACACTGGAAACAGGCAACTCTGGTTCTGATTGGCCGATAGACCTCCTAGGATGAGGACAGGAAGTTTCCGGATGGATGATGTCACCTTAAGGAATATATACAGATATGGAACATGTTCTGATGTCTTATTTCACGTTGAAACACGGCCCCAGTTCCACACCAACGTGGCTTCTGACCGGTTTAAAGTTTGAACATCTATTGGTTTCTGCTCCAAAACACCTAATCATGGTATTCAGCAGATCAAAGTATGAGACTCTGAGCTCCAGCTTTCCTGAGGGAAGCTTCAGAGGAACCAGCTACAGGACGGTTCCTGAAGGCTTAACTGCCTTCACATAATTAGCCTCCTCTTATTAAAATCAAGTGAGAATTCGGTCAAATTTTTACTTTCTCAAAGCAACATTTTACTAATTTTTCTTGATAAAACCAGAATGATAAAAACCTCCAGATGCTGAACCCCAAGTTGCTCCCAAGGATGTTCCATTGATGTGTGACTGATGGCGTGAATGGTTACCACTAATGATGAGCAGGTAGCGTCTTGCATGGTTTGTGTGAATGGTTGAATGAGTGAATGATGGCTCACAATGTACAGCGCTTTGAGTTGTTGAACATACTACAAATGCGCTATATAGGTATAGTCCATGTTCATTTGGGGGTGGAGATGGCACCTCAGTGGGCTGAACAGAGACGCTGAAGTCAAGGGTGTAGGTGCCGAGCGACTACAGAGTATTTCAGAGATGCTCAGAGAGTTTGTTTGAGTTGTCGATAAATTTAGAAGCCGGCAATAACTCAGACATCAATGGAGAAATCTGCATGAATTTTTCCCTGGGATACTTTAGTGCCTTGGTGGGCATTTGCGCTCTCTGACTGCTTTTTCTAGTTATTCTTCTCATGTTATCTCTGAGAAAAAGGTTGATTCAAAAAATTTTAAAAATAATAAAATGCTCCAAAGTTTCAAAGTCTTCTCTCAGGTCCATACATAAGGAAATTATATAGGTTGTTTAGTTAAGCCCTAAAAACTTTCACACTGAAAGAATGAGCCTTAACTCTACTTGTAACCATGGACACCTATGGAATACATGGGAAAATTATCCGATAGGAAAGACACAACTTTAGAATTAGGTTATGTGTAGAAAGTCACAAGACTTTCTACACATAACCTAATTCTAAAGTTATTCTGTCACAAGACAGAATATCAAACTTTTTTTAACTTATGTTCTGAGTCTTATGTTCATGACCTGAGATGTAATGTGAAAGACAGTTGGGGGCCAACTCTAAAATCCCTCCTCACTTCCTGTATTAATAAAAAAAACTACAATCCTAAACCTTTGAGAGGGCTGGTCTCATGGTAAGGTGTTGATTATTATCTCTATATCGCTGCTTCTGATGCTGATTGTCTGCAGAGGGAACACAAAGCCGAACCCAGAGGAAAGAACAAGGACCCCATCAGCATCTGGATGTAGAGAAGACGATGTCATCAGTTGGTTGAGTGTTCTATCAGGTGTTGGGATCTGGTGGGAGTATCCTCCCCCTTAATGCAGGGTGTGACACATAACTTTGGTTTGAGTGGGACACCAGAGCCAAACAGCATGTCTAAACCTCGGATTCCCCTTCCGGTATAACCCCAAACATTTCTACATTCCTCAAATATCTGATCACCACAAACCTCTCCGTTCAGGGTTGGATTACCAGAGCGCTGGCTGCTGCTTGATAAATACCACATGCAGCCTGGGAAATACCCCAGCAGAGCCCTCCGGCCTGCTTCAGCAGCTCAGCAGCAGACAGAGCTGCCTGAAGCCAAAGCAAATCCCATCAGAGTTGGTGTCTTCACACAGCTGCTACAGAGCGCCAGGCTGCCTGCTGTGGATGCAGGTAGTATTAGTGTCTTCCGCAGGATAGACCTGAAGCAGGTGGGGAGAAAACCAGACCAGCACTGGAGTCCATCTGCCACATTACCAGTACACTATTAGCAACAAGCGGTAAGAAAGGTTCTCCCATCTGTTCTGTCTCTTATCTCTTAATTTCACACCATCAATACAAGAGATGAAAGAGAAATCTTAGAGAACGTACCCGTGTGGGCTCACATAAAATCCAAAATAAAATCACTGAATGTGTTTTTAAAATTTGGTTTAATAAAATGTCTTATTAAAATAAGTGTATAAAAAAATTCCGACAGAATAGCATCAAATGTTTCAGTTACTAATAGTGAACATGGCTAACATTTTTAAGTCTCTTCTTCTTTAAGTACAGATAATTTTGTAACAGAAACCATTAAATAAACATTTCATGTATAATATTGTAAAACTCCATAACACACGATAAAAAACTGACTACGGGATTTTCTCTATTTTGGAAGAAAGTACAAGTGTTAGTTATTAACAAACTAATATCTAATGCTGGAAGGCAAATCTGTATTGTTAAACTGTGTATAAGACAAAAGTAAGTATTTGGGGAACGTTAATATGGAATACGGACGAGAGTGGAGCAGTTGGTGCTTCAGATTTGGGAAAAGTTGTCGACCTAATAAACTGTATCTGCAATAGAAATGTTCTGTGGAGATG
Organism: Lophius piscatorius; assembly: GCA_009660295.1. Lineage (NCBI taxonomy): Eukaryota > Metazoa > Chordata > Actinopteri > Lophiiformes > Lophiidae > Lophius > Lophius piscatorius. Next base: position 8,500 of record VRLP01006552.1, read on the forward strand.
AGCTGTTGCGCAGACTATATTCCAGTAGGTTAAGTATGGATAAATTAAACTATAATAGTATAATGTAAGCAAACACAGGTTGTGCAGCAGACATCTAATTTTTCTCAGAACCATAGAACCAAGATGTGAGCTACGAGCTTATTGAAAGTTTTTCTCTCTCCCGTTTTCCTGCAGTCTCTAAAGGGGCGGAACCCAGTGACAGATTCCGAGACGACAGACGAGCTGACTCCTTGTTATGGGGACTAATGGGTTCCAGAGCCTGACTGACTGTGAGTAGACTCTTCATTGTGACTGAAGACAAAGTGAATGAGGAAGCAGCGGCTCTATCTTTGAAAGCTCTGACTATGACCTATGGATTATAAAGCGCGTGTTTGATGAGTGGGGGTTTGGACTGTTTGTTTTCAGAACTAATCACTTGATGTCAGAGCGGAGAGAGTGGAGATCACAACATCCAACAGCCTCTGATATGAGAAAAAGTCCAACAATTAGGATGAAATAAAGGGCTCATTTCCCTGAAACATCTCCCTTTTGGTGTAGGGTTTGTGTCATTCTAAAAATAGGGAGCGGGTAGAGATCTAAGAGAGATTTACATGGAGGGGGGGCAACAGCATGGTTGTTTAAGTGGCCTTAAAATCCTAATTGGATAGGCACTCACTCGTCGGTGCTGCTATTGGTCTGCCGACAGGAGGGGAAGGGGGGCGGGTGCCAATCATCAGCCGACAGCTGCCTTCCACTGAGATGTGGCCTATAAAAACAGCCTGAGATGGAGACACACAAACACTGCGAAGCATCATCAGGTAATAATCATTGTTCTTTTCTGGTCCAGGCAGGAAACGAGCTGCTGAACACGTCTGATTGCGATTATTTGGCTTGAGGGATCAATAGCGAAGAAGATTAAACCTGGCTGCCATGCATGACCAGACGGAGGAAGTCACGGGTGGCTCCTTTCTTACTTTCATTTCCCTCTCATTCCTCCGTCCTAAGGTGTCAACAAGGCACCAACAGCTGCAAACTGCTGATCGAGAGGAGGAATGAAGGGATACCAGCGAGGCCAGGGGACAAAATAGGAGCAGCTTTGAGTGGCCAAAGCAGCTGATCAAGCACTGCCACTTCAACTTCCCTCTGTGTGAGAGGAAACCAGAGAGGCCTCCACTCAAGCAAAGAAACTTCTGATTGACACAGACCGTAGACCAATAAATCCTCCACCAGATCAGTAAATAATCCGTTCAAGACACATTTATGGCGGACAGAAAGTCTCAGCCACCCAAAGATGAACTTCAATCCTCGTTTCTGACCGCTCATAACACTTAGTGTTCAGTTTAAGTCTGAGGAGTTCAAACCATACAACCAACTCCATCTAGTTATGACGAGAATTACTTCTGTCTCAAACGGTGCATCCATCAGCGGCCACATCCTTCCATACGTCCTTTACATCAACGTCAAATATCGGTGTAAAGTTCTCCCTAAGAGGATAAAACTGAAATCCTCGATCTGTCATAGAAATATTTCATGTTTAATTTTCACTCCTGGATGTTCTTACCAGCATTTAAATTTGTTTTTTTCAACCCAGAATATGATTTTGTTATTTTCCCAAGCGTTTTCTCCCAAAAAAAAGTTATTGAATTCCTCAGTAATTCACTACAAAATTAAAACTCAGCTCTTCATTGTTGAACTTTGAAGTCCAACTCAGAATCATTGTGTTCAGTTTGAATCTAATGACTCCATCTACAAATAAAAATAATTATGTTTCATCCATTAGCGCAATTTTCCTACCACACGTCTTTTCATCTCCTTTACGCTGATATCAAACAAGAGTACAAGATGGCAGTAAGGAACCAAATGTTTAAGATAAAATAATCCTATTTAGAGTCAACTAAAATTCTGGATTTTTGTCTAACTTCAGTTTCAAGATTAATACAGTTAAGTCTGTTCTTCATCTGACAGAGATAAAACAAATGTTTCACTCTTATTTGATTAGATTGAGCTGATAATGATCTGATAACAACAGGTAGAATGACTCAGAAAGCAGCAGCAGGAAGCAGGAAGTGTCTGGTCTGATGAAGTCACATGGCCCTCCCAGAGTTCACCATATTTAGGGCAAGCGCACAGGAGGGGGCAAGACTAGACCACAGTGTGACAAACTCCTACCTCAACAACAAAACAAGAAACAGTTGCAGCAATGATGATGTAGATAAGAAACGCTGAGAGCAGAGGCAATGACGTATTAATCGGCTAGTCACAATTATTACCTTAAAATCTGATCAGAACTATTTTGCTTAATCATATAATAATATAATCTCCTCCATTTTCTGTATAAAAACAACTGTATGAAACAGAACCATCAATTTCTCCAATATTTCCACGTTCACTATTTGATGATTAATTACATCATCTGATTAATCTTATCTGTCTGGATCGGGTTAACCCTTAGCCTTCATACTGAGAATTAAATATAGTTCAACATGCTATAATTGATATCTTTAAGCAGAATAGTGAAGCAAAAACTTGTTGTCACCCTCACCATTACACCGTTACAGTATGTATTTCTATCTAACTATCTACTCTTAGAGATCTCCTCCTCCTCCGCTAAGGAGGAGGAGATCTCCACCTCACCAGATTGACTAAACTTTGGTCGGAAAACCAATACAATAAGCTGAGAGTACGGACAGAAAGCTTCATCTGTGTCTACTGCTGAGTCTCCTTAGCGGAGGAGGAGATTGGTCAAATTTGCTGCACAAAGGTAAACGTGTAAACTCTGTGCTTCCACCACCTCACCAGATTGACTAAACTTTGACAGATTGGCCCATCAGGTTAACAGTTACTGATGCATAAGACCAGAATATAAACCTGAGAGAGACAATAAATATCTCTTTTTCCTCTGGCCATACGCCGTGATTATAATGATTCAATAATTTGGGATGAAGGCAGAAGAAGATGATTAAAAGGTGTCCGGTCTATGAGGTCATTACATTTACAGAGAATGTTTTACTTTTTTCTTCTTTGTTGTGTCCATATATATTTGTCAGTGTGGCGACACTGATGACACCCAGATTTGTGTTCCGTCCGACCACAAACTCTCTGAAAACCAATACAATAAGCTGAGAGTACGGACAGAAAGCTTCATCTGTGTCTACTGCTGAGTCTAAATGAGCCTCAGTAGCACCTGTGGCCTTATTCCTGATACAGCTCACAGCGACTGGATGTCAGACTGACACCAGGACTGTGCCAGTGTCACCAGGAGAGTGTGTATATGTGTGTGCTGGTGTCGTGTTTCAGATGAAGTAGACAGTTGTACGCAAAACAGGCTGCTGACAGTCAGCAAGCTGTTTTGTGATACTTTTTAAGCTGCTGTACCTCCAAGCCCAACTGACCCCAATATCTCTGATGTGCTTCCATGACGTGGACGTTTATTCCCCCAACCGCAATCATTGATAATTCAACCGGGTTATGGCGCCGTGCTAGGTTGCTACCTGCTGCAGCAGCAATCGTTTTGTCTTCTTGTTCTTGTCACTTTAAGTTACTTTTCTCTTTCTGCTTTTCTGCATATAGAACATTTTTTCTCCATATTTATATTTATATTTTTGCTGTAATGACTGAATTCCCTTATTAAAGTATGTCCAAGTCTATTAAGACTATTTTCTGTTTTAATGCGAAGAAGATCTAGATTGCAAATATACAATTCTGTGTAACTTGCAGCTATCAATATACTGTACATGAAAGACGTCTCAGCAGAATGCTCTTTTTGTGGTATGGTACATCACTTGAGTCTTCTGGACAGAGATCTACATCTTGTTGCACCACATTGCAACAAGATCTAGATCTTGTTGCAACGGTTTTAGCAGAAATGGTCTTGATCCTAAACTTAAAACTGGTAATGGTCAACTAGACAAAGTCATAGGATCTGCCTCAGGGGGAACTTCCACATTGATGATAAGGGTAAGTTGCCAAACAACAAATATAAATTATCATGTCTTCTTATGTATGTGATGATCCAAAACCACTTTTTCTTTTTAATCTCTAAGTGTGCAAAATAGAAATTAAAAAAAAGGTAATCTGACCGTCTTCATATTGGGAAAAGCTCAATGTAAGGGAAATACTGAAGCTCTGACTGGTCTGCAGTGGTCCGGAGCACTGATGGATCTACAGTGGTCTGGTTGGACCACTTCTACATGCCGATAGAGAACAGGCAGAACGAGTAAGACTTAACTGTACGCTGATTTGTCATTACAAACATCTCAATTTCTTGAGAGAGCTAAGGCCTGAGCTCCTCGGGCCGTATGGATATAAGAAAGAGGACATACCCGCAGTCAGTTTGTGTTGTCTAAGAGGCTTTTAATGCACTGAGTTGCCATATAACAGAAAAACACAGAGGTGCAAAGGCTGAGTAGACCACCGTGTATTTCCTTGTGTTCGCCTGCATGAAAACTCATTTTTCATCACAGCTCTCTAAAACACATTTTTCTAAGCTTGCCATTCAGTCTCAACACCATGTGCCAATGGAGGTCTGATAAACCTACTTCTCTGCTCTAGAAGTGCCCATCAACATCTCAAAACAAACACATTCCTGCTCCTGATAAAAAAACTGGAATAACACAAGATTTTATTGGAAACACTCAACCACTCACTGATAGTTGGCTTCTTCATACAGAATCATACTTCAGCACTGAAAAGGAGATAACACATGGACAGTTTTTGCTCTGTCAGGCCGATATTCCCCTAAAACAAACAATTTGTCAGTAATGTCTAGATATGGGACAGGTTTTATTCCAGATCGGGAGCGAAAGAAAAGAGTCAGACTGATCGCTTCCTGAAACTGGTCCAGAGTTCTTGGAGTCTTGACTCAGACTTGGACCGAACAGTTTGTGGTCAGCATTTTTTAAATGAGTGGCGTTGACCTGGCAGCAGCAAACAACAGCCACAGCCTGTAAAACACCTCCGCTGGCAGCTGACGTACCCAGGTGGAGGAAAGCTGCCAGGACAGACGGAGCGAGGAACGAGTTCCGGCAGGTGGTCACAGAGGCAGGGATTGTTCCCTCTGGGGGGACCGGGGGAGGGGGACACTGGTATAAGTGTATTCTGTAAACATATACAGGCTGTCTGTGTTACGTCAGTCTGCTAACCTCTTCTTCACACCTCGGCTCTCGCTCTCCGTCAACCCACTCTCAGCACTCCGGCTCGGACCCACACATTCCTCAGGTCAGTGTGAGACAGAGGTCGGCGGGGGATCAGGGGCCGAGCGGAGTCTGAATCGAGTTTTCTGCTGGGTCGTCTCTGAGCCCTGAGGGAATAAATCAGCTACACACACTGTGTGTTAAAAGTCGTGTGTCTCTCAGCGAGGGTAATAATAATAATAATAATACATTTGTGCATGTACAGTTTCCTGTGTCTTGTTATGCAGACGCTGTATAGATTAAATAAACCTGTTTGATTCTAGCCTGAGGTGCAGGGGGGACCTGACCCAGTTTTTGATGACACCAACCAAACATATACAATGAATGAAGCAGTAAGAGGAGCTGATGGTGAAGCAGACACTTCCTGCTGCTGTGAAGTTAGTTTGTTGATGATGAAATGCCTCATTCACTGGACACACTGATTTCTTTTTCCTGCTGGGTATTTTTGTTCCGGCCTCGCCAAACGTCATGAAGGGTAGCAGGAAAACACAGCACCGTATTATTCCCCCAAAACCCAAACCTGCTGCTGCACCTCAATGCCACTTTGTGTGCAGGGTTGTTGGTTTTTGAAGGCGGTGGAGTACACGTGGAGTCATGTCCCCCAATGAGGGGACTCTGCAAGGTATCTCCCTAAAAGGTGAATTCATTGGGATCCAGAGTGGAACAAAAAACGCTGCCTTCGGGGTCCTCATACACTCCGGGTGCAAATTCTCACATTTAATCTAAAATGGCTGACTTCCTGTTAGGTATGCGCCATAGCACCAAGACAGTTTTTGGTTGATCCTGATATTATTAATATTATTAAACATGTTTCTCAAATGTCATACTTCTAGGTGAAACAGGGTCCAGGGGCTCCTTTTCCTCCATTAAAACATTCTAGGAAGCGCTGTAAAGCCCCGATTCCCAATTATTTTGCCCAAACCCTTAAAATGCAAGCCTCCCAAAAAGGCAATTCATTTATAGAAATAATAATATAGAATAATGCCTTGCAATACAATTCTAACTACAAAACATACCCAAGGTATACATTACTGTGATCAAAATAAATTAGATAGCTTTATTAATCTCATCTCTAAGATATACCGAAACCTGCCTCTGGGTAAAATTTCATGGAAATCCATACTTTAGTTTTTGCATTATCTTTGTAACAAACAGACAAACAAAGATAAAAAATATATATATAAGAAGGGCTTTTTTGTAGAATGTATGTGTCATTAGGTCCTTCAGTCAGAGAACTGCTCAGATGCTGCAAGATTTAAATGATCTCAAAACACTTTTCATGAAAACAGAACAAACTGAACGTCTGCTGATGTCTCAGTCAGACATTTACAAAACGGCAGGCGGCTCTCGTCCATCTTCCCTACAGAGCTTCTCAGAAATGTCCTCGTAGGATTACTATGGGATTAACAGAGACGTACCTGTTTGCAACAAACCGAGTCCACTGTCTGACACTTCATAATGCCTCTTGATGTCAAGCAGAACACCTGAGGAGGAAAAGAGGAATGCGGTTTAAAAACACAGAAACTGGAAACATGGACATTTATTTGATCCAACATTTAAATTTATTCACACAGGAGTCTTTAGTTTTTCAAATGTAGTAATGCAAATTAATCTGTACTTTTACTACTGTACTTTAACACTTGTTTTGGACGTCCATGAGGAAAGTTGACAATCTTAGAGGATGAGTGTTCCTGTTTCTCCTCTTGTCTGCAGCTCTTACAGCGAGTTTCGGTGACTTGAGTTGATTTTGTCTTAACCAGATGATCTTACGCACCCGTGTGAAAAAGAATCTCATAAACTTTTTAAACATATCATCAAAGGGAGAAGGAGAAGAGGGGGTGATGAATTTGGGTTAAATAAATCTCTTTATGGTTCCTGAACTGTTTTTAATCACCAGTTTACAAGAGACATTGAGTCACATCTAATGAAATCTGCTCCTCCTGAGACCACCAGCTCTCAACGGCTACTTTCTAAACCAGATCAAATGATCTTTCTGTATGGGACATGAATCAGTTAGCAGAACGGCTTTCTCGCTGGGTTTTAGACAAACAGTCCATGAAAACGCAGAAGCATGATTCATTCTCTAAAAAGCTGCTCCTCTCTGAGACCTGCGGACCGCTGTGACCTGGCATACGCTGACCTCTATATCGCTTCCTGTTATCTTCACAAACACCTTCATGACATCTCAGGGATCTTTTCGGAAGTCAGTAAAAATCTCACAGGCCTGCAGGCAAATAGGAGCACCCACCCTCATTGTGCCTACAGCGGCGCCTCGCCTGGTTGTCTACTTGTCAAAAGGGAGGCGGCGCGGATCAAAGACGGCGCGGTGCCGAGGCAGGTCGAACGAGGAGCGGGGATACGTCACATTCCTGACATCTGAGTACAACCACCTGCTCACATTTTCACATTCCTGTTTGAGGCTAAGCTTCACCTTCGTTCTCTTTCATTATGATGAAAGGTGCAGCTGTGGTCATCGCCGCAGAAACCACAATGTAAAACCATGGACCTTAATATACAGGATGGAATAACATAATCTTCCTGAAAAGTTGGATTCACTCATTTCAACTAATTAATTCAACTTGAAGTGAGATGAAAAAATTTCAGCTGTGTAGGGTGCAGAAACTGAAAGATTAACATCTAATTTTTAGTTAATTTAATCACTGAATATGTGGATTCATTCATTTGAAGTTTGTTTATTAAGGTGCAGTTTGGTTGTCAGGATAGATTTCTTTCAACCTAAGAACATTCAAAAAAATGAACTATGACTTCAACAAAATGCATTTACACCCAATTTCATTAAGTACATGCATCAGCTTTGTGCAACTTAAAAAGCAAAGTGTGTAATGATGGTGCAGTGGGTAGCACAGCTGCCTCACAGCAAGAGAGTTCAAATCTACCTATGCCCGGCTGTAGGCACTGGTTCACATTTACTTTTATTACCTCCGCCAAGGAGGTTCTCTTCTCACGCGTTTGTTTCTATGTTTGTCTGTTTGTTTGTGAGCAAGATTACAGAAAAACTGCAGGACAGATTTGCAAGAAATTTTACCCAGACGTAGGTTTTTAGTGGTCAGGTGACCATTTTACGTGTTTCGAAGCCTTTCAAATAAAATAAAATAATAAGCTGTTTGGAATAGTGACGTCACAATGTGGCTATTGCTGCCTTTGCTCCTTTGATGTTTTGTTTGGGTTGGAGATGAAGGCTCAGTGGGCTGAATAGAGATGCTGAAGTGGATTGGGCAGGAGAAGACAGCCTAACATTGTGCCCTGGTGGCTTTTTGGTCTTCGCTCTCTGAGTGTTTTTTCTAGTTCATAGGTTTAATATAATTTGGAAGATTACTGTATTACTTTACTTCATAGTATTATTATCATGTGTATTAATGTACTCATTACCATACTGTTATTCATAGGCACTAGTTTGCATTTACCTCTTATACATTTTATTTTTACATTTTTTTACATTTTCACTTATTTGAATATTCTATTTTCTTTATTCACCAATTGTAATTTTTGTTACTGTAATTTTGGCAATCTCTAGCACAAGAATTTCCTTTGGGATCAATAAAGTTTTATTTAGTTTAGTTTTTAGTTTAGTTGTTTAATTTATCTTTCTGTGTGGAGTTTGCTTGTTCTCACTGAGTCTGTGTTGGTTCTCTCTTGGTACTCCAGCATACTCCCACATCCCAAAAACATGCAGTATAGTAGAAACTGTAACTCTAAATTATCCATAGGAGTCAATGAGCGTGAACGGTTGTCTCTCTCTAAGTATAGGTCCTGAGAAGAACCGGTGACACGTCCAGGCTGCAGCCCGCCTCTCACCCAATGACCCTGATCAGGATAAGCTGTTAGTGATAATGAATGGAGAAGATATAAAATATGATTGATTTTACCCAACATCACATGTTATCAGTGAATCAAACATTCAAAACCTTATACTGGGTTTGTCCTAATTTAGTTCAAGATAGACCAGAATAAACACAATTTAGTAAAACCAAAATAAATAGCGTTTTGTTAGATTTATATTGCTCAATTTTGTTAGTTGGATACTCATAATCCTTGTTTAATAGATAATAATGCATTAGAAAACACAGTCATGTTGGTTGAATATAGCGCAGTCATTTCTTATGTTAATAATGCCATTAGATTAAGTCAATTTAACTACTATTTTTTTGAGTGCATGCTCACATACATAGTGTACTTGTGTCTCATTAGGACAAATCTTGCAAATTCTCCGCTGAAGCGAGAAATGGTATTGCTTATTTATAGAACACACCGGCTCCAGACCTTAATGCTCCTGACAGACAGGTTGTGACAGACATTTTACCTGAATGTCAAACAATGACAGCAATGTTTAACCGAGACCTGCAGCTGGACACTAATTAGCGTGTAAGACACCCACACTCACACACACATATAGCCCACAGGGAGGAGGGGGTCCTGCACCAGATGGTGGAGCGTCCCTGGACAGATTCTGAATTTGTCTGAGCCACACCCGTCTACGATTAGCAGACAATTAAGAAAGGTGCAGTCTGAAAATGTTCTCGCCATACTGCTGGGAGGATGGGAGAGAGGATGAATTAGAGCCTCAGTGAGATTATGCAACAAGATTCTATCCACTAAAACATGAAGCGGCTGAATGATACGTTAATGTGAGTATAAATATCTTTACTCTCTGTCTTTGTGTCGGCATAAGCGGTGGGAACAGAGCTTCAGAGTTTATTGTGCCCTATTCAGGAGCAAGGAGCAGTGTAATGACATCTGCTTAACTGAGCAGGACTACGGAGCGCCAGTGGCAACCAATCACATTATCTCATCTCAGAGAGTCCTTTTAATGGTGCTCAATCAAACTCTAAGCCATCAGTTTCTATTTCTTCCCTTGTGCCTCTCTCCCTCACATTTCTCCATCCTCTGTGGCATCTGATCCTTTCTTATCCTTGCCCTGAGTCAAGCTGAGATACTTGCTTCGAACCATCACTGCTGCATTTATTAATGCAGTGAAACCCATTCACGTATCTGAGGGTGAAGCAGCACAGCCCTCATCCAGTGCCAGTTTAGTTGTCATGGCAATGCTGCGCAGGAAGATCAGGAGAACACATATCTTTCTGAGTGTGGTTCTATCCCTTAATGCAGCATCTGCTGAAGTAGTCCTATATCCAATAAAATACCAATCGTAACCATAGCAGCACTGGGGATTACACGTTATAGATAAAACAATATCATATTATAATCTCAGATCATCATTATTGCAAATAGAACCCAACAGAGCCATTGTAGTCAAATCTTAATGAGTTTGTCAAGTCTCCGCCTCTGGAGGTCTGAGCTCATGTGAACGTGTTACCAACCAGCAGACACGGCAGGAATGTGGATCTTCCTGACGGCATCCTGTCAGGTAACACACACACTCACAGCTACCTGCCCTCTGACACACTCACAACACACTCTCAAACACAAACACTCAAGACAATCATCCCATCATCAGTCCCCTCGGGTCAATTGAGAGGCTCCTTCATGCTCCCTGTTAGAGATGGAGCCTATTCTTGGTTCATTTTGTGCACATTTTGTTTTATAACTCATGCTTTTCATGTCCTCCTCTTTTTTTTTGCAGTGCAGTTATCAATAAAAAGGCCCTATTTCAGGCAAAACATCCATGTGACTTGGTGCATAGTTCATGTGTGACTCTCACCAGTCTCAGGAGGAGAAACCGAAGGCCAAAGTGTGCCGTATTTGTCCAAATACACAAAGGGACAAGGTCACGTTTAAAATCCTACATCTGTATGTTGCGTTTTTGGGTGTATTCTTAAAAAAGCATATACAACTACAAGTAAACGAACACACCAATCTAGTCCAGGACACCTGTATAGTTTACGCACATTCATACCTCCATTAAGGAAGTATTTGTTGATTAGATACCTTTCAGTCAAGAATACCTAAGTAGTGTTCAACTGTGTAAAGGATAGTTCTTTTTTATAGTCTGGTATACCTCTATTTAGTCTGTAATGCCTCTGAAAAGTCAGGTATATCTCTGTTTATTCTGGATTACCTCTTTTTAGTGTGGAATATATCTATCTAGTCAGGAATACCTGTTTAGTCAGGAATACTTCTGTTTAGTCTGGAGGAATATCTCAGTTTAGTCAAAATATCTCTGTTAACTCAGGAGTTCCTCTCTTTAGTCAGCTACAGGGCTGCAGCTTCCGCCAGACCAAGATCATTTTCTTAGCGAGTAATAACAAGACTCTCTGGAGGAATCTCTGCTTGGTGTCTTCTACATTTTTGCTAATACACTCAAGAGGAAATAAGACAGCTCAAATGGTAATTCCATATGTAAACATTGATGAATTTATTTTTTATGTTGCGCCAGTGACCTGATATTTTTGAACAATCCCCACTTTGTACAAGCTTGTGAACATTTCCTAGTAGCTTACAGATACGGAAGAAATGTGAATGTGAAAATTGTTATTTCCAGCAGCCATTCACTGTGGTTTGGAATCATGTGGATGAGTGCAGAGTGACACAGCATTCATCAGTACTCTCAGGCGATGTGATTGCCTCATTTTAAATTCTTTGCCTTCATTAATATGTATTGTGGGATTATTTTTTGTTTTGTATTATATCTGTTTATTGTAGGAACAGTTTTTATGCTGCTCTGTCAGCCATGTCACTACTAACAGATTTTATTTTCAGGGATGCTCAAATAATGGACAACTCTGTAAAGTGAGACAGAGGATGCATTTTGATGAGAATACAGTGTTCTGTTGTTACAGTGACAACAGCAGCCAGTTTTACTCCTCTGGGACCACCGTCCTCCCTCCCCACGCCCATCACTGCCATATACTGATAGAGACACCATCAGCTTGGACAGGTTTGATATCAAACCCCCCACCTAAGTCTCAGAGGAGTAACTGGCTTCTATTTCTGCCTGTAAATCTAGGCTAAGAGGACAGCGGGAGCAGCATTCTGGAAATTGAGATGGAGATGGGGGCCACAATCAGGTCAGTCTGGACTGGATTCCTGTTTCTGTTTTTAATGTGTAGTTTTTGTGTTCCCCTTTCCCCTGTTTTCTCTGCATCAGAGTGAGAGGAGCCAGTGGATGGAAGTTGTTCATCCTGACCAGACGATGACGGGCAACGGTGAACCGCACTGCTGATATGGCCAAATCCTTCCCTCCATTCCTGAGGGGTGATCCCTTTTGCGTGTGTCAAACCCCTCAGTATAAATATTCTCAGAGAGGAAGAGAAGGGACATAATGAGTGGGGAGAGACAGCATCGTTTTGGTTTTTCTGATGAACAGTTTTTGGACCTTGGTGGTGGGAGACAATCAGATTCCATGCGGTGAAAGAGGCCGGGCTGGAGAGCGACTCAGACTGCAGCCAGCAGAAAGCTGACCACAAATATGCCCGACTATGACCGGCGGGCTCCTGACCGACTGCTCCTCTCCCTTGCCATACGGCCTAAGAGGGCGGGGGGAACACTTTTTCCATTCCACTTCCTTTCAAGACCACACCGAAAGAAAACGTGCTGCAGATGTCTGGGAAACAGCTAGGAACTGCGGAGGGCTTCCGCTTGTATAAGAGAATAAAACCAGCAGGAGTGGGACCTAATCCTGTGGAACCGCTGGAAGCTCACACACTTCCACAATCCATTGGTCTAAGTACAGGAGGATATGGACGCAGTGCTGCACTAGACTGGTGAAAGATGTGGAAGTTTTGACCTATAGTAGCAGCATGGAGCCATGTTTACCCAAGGAGGTCACCGTTTGGTCTGCATCATGCACACAAACCACAGACGACCCATTTATCAAGTTTACCAGCCCACGGAACATTCTTTCAACAAGTAAAGTGAAAATCCATCCAGAAGTTTTAATTTTTTTAAAATTCTGTGAACTACAAAAGGACTTAAGTGAAGCTTTGAAATTCTTATATGCAGTTGGAAATTATTTCTAAACGTTTGATAGACCTCCAGGTAAATTAAGGTACCCTCATTGTATTTTTGTTCCAAAGTGGTGCTACCTGCTCTGTCTGCAGAATGTGGAGGGGAAAATAGAGAGGACTCCCACAGCTGTTTATCACTTAGCACTGACCTGTGACATCCCTCAAACAGAACAATAAGGCATAACACGAGACTGACAGTTCATCAAATTATAATCCGTATTCAGCCTGTGAGGAAGTTTAGTAGTTTAGAGTCAGATTGTGAAATTAAAGTATGTTTGAGTCAAAAGTGAGGTGTAAATAAAACTGGTGGCTTTAGTCCTTGCAGTGAGAGCAGATCCAGTGGGTGAGGAGGAATATTTTGTTATTTGAGGGATGAAACCGTGATAACAGCTTCACCCTGATGGTCTAAAGGTTCCACAGCCAGAGGGGGTCGATATCACATCAAGGGGTCTTCAGGGTCCCAGCCTCTGATTAACATGATTCATCATTCATGATCATTTTAATTTCTCACAGATGAAAATACTTGGATTCAGCTGAAGCGCTTCACCGCATTAGCCCCAGCCAAAGCCTGCTGAATATTTGATGAGAGTTAAGAGGATGCATGGTGAAGCAGACAAAACCTATAGCTCATCTATAAAACAGGCAGGACCGGCCCGCTAGTCCGCATGAGATAATGCAGGAGACGTGTTGGACAGAAGCAAGGAAGCGAAACAAAGGAATTTGAGATGAGATGAGACTGTCTGAGTGTCCGTGACTGAATCTCTCAAAAATACTGAGCAGCACAAGAACTCCTGAATTGGAACACGGAGTTCATTTATGTGGAGCTCATAGAGTCGGTTTTATCCAAGAGTGATGTGAACACAAACCATCCAAAAAACCTAGACCTTCACCTTCAGTAATATTTCCTTCCTCTTTCTTGCATTTGGAGAGACTGACCCATTATTCAAGTGTCCTCTACAACCAATATATGGATCTACGAGCATCAAATCACACAGATTTGATGCTGACTAACCAGGACCAAAACTCAAGCTTACTATACTCAGTATTAGTAAAACAACAACATGGACCATTTCTGCAATGATAAAAAAAACTCCTTCAAGAGGATATATAAGCTGGGATGCACATGTTTTGTCATTTCCTTAATAAAGAAAATGCAGCCGTTCAGAAAAGCTTCATCCAGACAAAACCAAAGTAGCGTGAGAGAAATGCATCATCAGCGCATGTGTGCAGTGTGCACGTAAACATGGAGGAAAGGCGTGCAACAGTAAAGGGTCAGGGTTGACCTAGCATCGTACAAAAGTAGCCAAAAACAAGCCATGAATGAAGGTCTGAGGAGCAATGTCATTGAAGGATTTAAGGAATCATTCAGCAGTAGTCATCTATCGCCACGGTTACCAGCGGCAGGGAACCACAGTGGCTCACCCTGATCCTATAGATGTCCAGCCCAGGACTGATAAGTACGCCTACGATGACATCATAACCCTGATGACGTCAGGACCCAACTCCAAAGAAGACAAAAAAAACAGATTGACGGATGGATGGATTAGGAGTTTCAGTCTGGACCAAAACGACGATATGTCCTGTATGAGGATGACATCACTGTTTTATGGGATATGGATATGGACTGTAAGGGGATTTAGGGGCGATTCTGCATAATTATCAGTCCATAAAAGACAGACATCTCTAATTATCCACAGATAAGGCAGCCTACTTTGGAATACTTTTAACTAAACACTAGATAACTTAATCATCCACAGTAGAAATAATATAATTCTGTCTAATCTATGCTCTGACTCTGTCACAGGACTATATAAGCATATACCTTTATAATAATAAGTCACATTGATCCCAGTGCTTTTTGCTGAAAATAAGGATAGAAAATGACCCCAAGACAGGAGAAAGAGTGTGAAAGTGGCAAAGATTCTTATTTTCCAGTCTATTGAGCTTCAAACACTGGATGATCACAGTGTTTGGTTCCATATGTAAAGGACAATTTAATGGAACTAATACCCTTGCTGGATCCATTTTCTGTAACCACTGATTCTTTGCAGTATCATGTCGGATTGCAGCCTATCCATCAGATATTTCGCTTGTTTATCAAAGGGCCAACACATAGAGACAAACAACGATTCAGGCTCACATTCACACCTACGGGCAATATAGGATCACCAGTTAACCTTTATGAATAGTTTCGGACTGTGGGAGAACCCGGATGGAGCAGAAACACAGAAACGGAGATAACATACAAACTCAAGGAGGCAACATTGCTGAGCACAAAACCACAATACGTCCCAAAAAAGTATATTATATTATATTTATATATTTATTTTTTAGAAATGAGAAAATGTTGAATTTTGTGAAAATAATAATAATAAAAATAATAATAATAATAAATCTAATGAAAAAAACAAAAAACTTTCATTATGAAAGTGAATAAATAAAATGTTTGTATTCTCAGGCAAGGAAATTGTTGAGAGGTGAAATGAAAACACGACCGTTCTGCCAATTTTTCAAGAGAAAAATAAAAAATCTAACATTTCCGATGAATGTTTCATTTCATCTGAAAAATCTAATTGTTTCAGCGAAAATGTTTGATTTTTCAGTGAAATTATTTTTGAAAGCAAAAAACAAAAAAAAGACAGAGAACGAAAGATTGAATGAGAAATATGTCATTGTAAATTAATCTTAATAGTAACATAGTGATTGGTAATAAAAAAAAAAAAAAAGATCTACAGTACCTCGTAGAGATGCTGAATATGCTGTACTTAAAGATTTGGGTATTTTGAAATCTAAGCAAAAAAATAGAAAAAGTTTATATTCTCTGACAATAATCGTCAAAATGAAAAAAAAAACATCAATTTTGTTAAGATGTGTAATGAAAGTAAAATTACTAGCAAAAGGAAGGAATTATTTGTCCGTAAGCTTATATCTGTTTCTGCTTCCACATATCAACCACTGCTCAACATTTAGGACAATAGTAATGGGACATATCTGTCAGTGTGTTTGTGCGCGTGTGTGTGTGTGTGTGTGCGTGTGTGTGTGTGTGTAACCTGGAGAGTTTACTGATGTATATATGTGAGTGTCAAATATCTTTCTTCCATCTCCTTATGTATCCCATCATGGCTACGACGACAAATCAAAATATTTTCAGTCTGACATGTTGACATGGCCAAATCCTTAAAACCTATGCTGCACACTGAGTGTTCTTTACGGAGTATAGCATAGACTCTCAGTCTGGATATGAGGGCTGGATAAGTTAAGGCCGTGAGTTCATCTTTCTTCGCACAAACTTGTAAAAATACCTCTTAAGTAATTCAGGATCTCAGAGCTCCTCACAATGGAATTATTCTTATCACTCTTTGATTTCTATGACAACTACTCCTCTATGATTGAAGCTATATGACCCAGTTTCTGTCAGATGGGAGCTTCTCTTTTTCTGACTGTGGGAAAACATATGGTGGCGTCTCTTGTTTCTCTGTGGATACCTGCAAATACCAGCTCCGTGTGATTAAAGCTCAGCCTCATACCTGAAGATCACCGCCTTGGGCTGCTGTGATGCTTCCAAAACATCTCATGTAAATACAAAACTATTACATTTGTACAGCACGCAGCAGGAGAACCAGCCTGGTGTGAGACGTTCACTAATATAAATACACTATGAGGCACCTGCATAAATTAAAATATTGAAAACCTAAACGGGGCAGGTAATCAAACCTCCAAGCCATATATTTTAATATCCTTAACAAAATCTGGTAGATGCCAATATGATGGCAACGGCTGATGGTCGTTCCAGAAGCATGTCATCACAAACAAACAGCAATGTGTTGTCTGGGACGCGACACATAAGATAAGATAAGATAAGATAAGATAAGTTAAGATAAGTTGAGATAGGAAAAGATAAGATATGATAAGATAATCCAATATCCCATAATACCCGCTACATGCATATGATTTACACAAGCACCTTATATATAAAGCACCTTATATATAAATCTAATCACCTTATATATAAATCTAAGGCACAGATCTGTGATGTATTGCACAGATGAGAGTTCCCCATCATTTCTGTTGCCACAATTGACAGTTGGACTGCAATTTGTAATTTTCCAGTTCTCTGATTAAAACTCGTCTAGCGTTTATGACGCTGTAATCGTAAAATCCGATGATAAAGACCATTATGTGTCCATCAAAGGCAAATTAATTTGTTCATGTAAAAAATATCTTGGACTCTAAAAATAATTAACTGGAACCTTTAGATCCTCATATTTTGGATTGCTCTTACTAGACATCCACTACTTTGGACTGCAGCCAGAAGTGAAGTGAGGGCACCCAAAGTCTACTAGACTGATCAGGAGCTACAAGACGAAAGAAATAACCTCCTGCTCTCATCTAAGGATCAGCAGAGTGATTTCAATCAACTGACAGGAGTGAGGACATCCACACTGATCAACAACTGGAAAACATATTTGTGTCAATTGAAATTTTTGGAGATGAACTCAGTGAGTATAATCAACAGAAATATAATAATAATAATAATAATAATAATACATTTAATTTGTAATGCACTTTAGATTTGGATCAAATCTGAAAGTGTTACAAAGTAAAAGCAGATAAAAGCATCAATAAAAAATTAAATAATAACTATATAAAAACCTGACCAAAAAGCAGCAATGTTAATTAAAGTTATAGGTTCTGCTAAAAAGGAAAGTTTTAAGTCCTTTTTTAAATGTGTCAGTCGTCTGTTGAGCCCTCAGATGAAATAAATAAATAAAATATGAATCAGAAATATGATTTGGATATCCGTGACTAAAAAGAGGCCAAAGCCTACAACTGGCAAAAGCAAAGTTTACAGACCACTCCAAGTCACATGGACATTTCACAAATATGCTCTCACCAGACGATCATAGTCATTGTACCTTCCAATCAAACATCAACATCTTCTTCTTCTTCTTCCGGTGTGTGGGAGTGTGGTGGAGAAGAGCGAGGGAAAATTTGAAAACTTTCTATCGATTTCCTACTGAGTATAAATGGTATGACCATCGTATTATATTGGATAAACTGTCTAAAAGGTTAGTATTGTTTAGAGTGTTTTTATCCGTGTTTCGTGGCGAGGATGGCGTCCTCTGAGACAGAGTCCGTGTCCCTGAGACATGGCGCGAGGCTGGTGCCACCTTCCAGCTCCAGTGTGGAGCAGGTTCTGATGTGCGTTGGGGATAAGGTAGGACACCGTAACATCTCTTCTGCCTCCAGAATGAGCAAAGCTCTGGTGATTTTTTTCAGAGCGCAGAACTGCGTCGCACGGCTCATTGAGAGCGGAATAAATCTGGAGAACGAGTTTCTCCAGGTTTCTCCGCTGGCTTTGGCCTCAACCCGGATCACCGTGTCCGGAGTCCCTCCGTTCATCCCGAATGAAGCGCTCGAAAGAGAACTGAAGCGCTTCGGGAGGTTCGCGAGTGGATTCTGCTCGGTCGGTCTGGGTTGCAAAAACGAACTGCTGAAACATGTCCAGTCTTTCCGGAGACAGGCGTTCATGTTCCTGGACTCGCCCACTCAGACTCTGGAGGTTTCGTTCCGTGTCAAACACGAGGACGTTTCCTTCATGGTGTACGCGAGTTCGGGAAGCATGAAGTGTTTCAAGTGTGGAGATGTGGGACACAAACGGGTGGCATTTCCGCACAGACAGAACATACCGGTGCCTGCCGGTACCGATGGCGGAGAGGTGAGCGGAACCGCTGCGGCGCTCGTTTGGGGCCGACCTGCGGCAGGTGCGGCAGGTGACTCCGCTGCCCGCTGCTCTGCGGTGTCCGGATCCGCGGAGAGGGTGCCGGCGGCGGACATCGCCGTGGCCGATGACTCCGCTGCCCGGTGCTCTGCGGTGTCCGGATCCGCGGAGAGGGTGCCGGCGGCGGACGTCGCCCCGGCCAAGGGCTCCGTTGAGGAGGGTCGCGTGCCTGAGGGCAGCGCGGCTGATTTTCCAGTGGCTGTGGAACCTGCTAAGGCAGCAAGCTCATCAGAGGAGCAGTCTGCTACTGCAGGAGACACAGCAGGAGAGCTGGAGGCTGAAACTCTGGTGAGTACAGAGGAAAATGTTAATGTTGTCAC